>PNEQ01001179.1:0-58632 GCA_003012365.1 Medauroidea extradentata
CCGAAGAGCCGTAGTCAGATGAGCATAAGATCTTGGGACGTCCTCACGGAGCACTTAATACGTAGGCAGGGAAACAAGGGCAAGTCAGTTCATATAGGCCCACACCAAACTGGAGTCAGATAAGAATGACTCGTTAATCCAACCGTACTGCTGGTAGACATCTCAAAAGAACTAAATGGGGCCAATCCCGGCTCAAATTGTATAGTGTTTATTTTTTTCTTTTTCTCTGTTTCGTGGTGCAATGATAAGACATTGGACTCACATTTAGGAGGACTGGTTTTTATCCCTCCCCTGCAATCTTCCTGATTTCTGTTTTCCATATAGCAGTTTCCTTCCTCTTTTCATGTGTGCCCGAACCAATGGTTCTGTCTCTAATTATCTCACTGTCAGTGAGATGGTAATCTCAACTATGTTCTTTATTTCTATTTCTTCCTTTCTTTCGTCTTTCTTCCTTCTCTTCTTTCATTCTTTCTACCCGGCATAAAAACTGCCAGAAGTTGTAAGTATGAAATCACATAGCTTTTGCTGTGCTAATCATCTTTGTTATTTTCTTCCAGATTTTCTTAGTTATTTTTCTTTTTGAATTCTTTCAGCAGTCACCACTGTAATTGGCTCCCTGGGAAAGTCAAAACAATTCTAACTATGCATAGAATGTATTTTCAAGTAAGTAACGTACAAAAATGTTACGGTTTATTGTTAATGGGTATTTTTATGCATCCCTTTTTTAACCCTCATGTTGTTTTATCAAATACGTCCTGATACTTATGGACTGCAGTGCCAGCATGTTATTTGACTCCCAACAAAGATGTTGTATTTAACAGAACAGTTTACTTAAGTCATTAGAAGTGTATAAATGAAAATACAACTCGAATTACACAATGGTGCAAATGGATGATGCAAAACAGTTCCCAGTCGAATCCCTAGACACCATTAACTATCCTGAAGCTTTAGTGTTAAAAGTCATGTACTAGAAGGGAGTCAATATTAGTACAGTTTTTATAATCAGCATACACTTCAGAATTAACAGACTACTGGAGAATATGGATATGACTGATCGGTTTATCTTTGTGTAGACAGGCAGGGCCACAAATGTACTGTAAGGAGGGGTTTGTCTCTGTAAGAATTCTAGTTTTTGATGGTTATGTTGGCAGTCTTATTGCGTACAACTGTTACCATGAAAACAATACTGTTTCTCTCTTACTGGTGATTTCTCCATGACTCGAACTACCCAATTTATAAGTATAATATATTTAAAAAAAATATTTTCCATATGGAAAAAGTTGCTCATGTTACAGCTTTCAGAACAGTCAAAACTATAAATGTCTATTACATTATGGGACAGAATATAGGCTTAGTTCTCTTTCCCATAATATGCCAGGCAAAGCCACGAACAGAAAGCTAGTTGTAAAAATATATTCTAGTAAAAAAGAAATAATAACTTAAACCAGTAATACATAACTGCAGGTGATCAAAATATATGTTAAAGTTTTTTTAGTGTACTTGTCTTCCTCTGTTCTTCAGATATCTCTTTTCAAGTGTTGTACAATAGGTATATTCTCTACAGATAACTGGTTTGGGAGCTGTGTGACATAAACTGAATGGAGAATGACAACTTTGTAGTGTAATGCCAGAGTACAGAGGTTTAGTGGCTGTGGGTTAACAGCCAATTATTATTCCATTGCAATTATGTACAAGTACGTACTGTAGTTAGCTATTCTCCAGTTTTCGCTTCTACTTCAGAAACTGCAAGCTATGCCAGCACAACATTAATATGAGGAAAATTTTAGTAGCGCAGAAAAAGAATTAATCGAAAATAATTACCTGTCTGCAAACGTTGAAACAACTTGCCTTCACTCTTCATTTTCCATGTGAACAAACCTTGGTAACTAACATAACTATATTTATAATGATTGATACTCAAATAACACCAAACTGTGGAAACTATTCATTAATTCCATTCTGTGCACTCGTTACTGACTTCGCATTAAGTTACATGTTTGTAGAGCAAGATAGTTTAATTTATTGCATCCTTTGGATCTTTTTGTATACAGTTTTGCACAAAGATGCTGTACAAGTCATGTTTACAAGATAAAATTGGGTGATTAAATTACATAAATCACATATGTAAATGTAGAAAGCAGTAGTGCAAATTTTTCTTGTCAGTTGGGGCTCATAGTAATGTATAAGCCCATGTTTGCATTCTTTGTAGTGTCCACATAAAAAGAAAACAGAAAAAAACAAAACAGTAACACTAAACAATTGTGTTAATTGGATGTCGACACCTACATAAATATCTACACTGTTACAGATCTACACAAATATTCATTAATCAAATAGAAATAATTACGTATTAAGAATAGTTTTAAAAATTTTTTACTTAACTTTTTTTCTGTCTGGTTGATGCATGTCTTGTAGGTCCTAAGCTTCTGGGGGAAGTTTGTTGTCAAACAGTTTACTGGCAGTGTGTGAAGGTCCTTTTCGTTAATAGATTCGAGTTAACAAGAAGCATATTATGATAAAAGATATTTACTTCTTGTGTTATGATGGTGAAAATGTTCATTATTGTGAGATAAATTCTGATTTTTTGAGATAATGTCAACAAGGAATGTACATATTCACAGGCTAGGACCAATATTTTGAACTTTTAAAAAGAGGTGTACAAGATTGTCTATTTTCTTCCGTGTATTATTCTTACAGCTCTTTTCTGCATATGGAATACATTATTTCTGTCCAGAGATGTCTTTGAATATCATGTGGAAGTACGTGAAGCATACTGTTAATGCTGAATTTGTGTTTAGTATTTCTACTACATTACGCAAAACACAACATACAGAGCTCAGTTTTAGAATAATATGGAGTGTTGAGTTTGTCTCTTTCAATTGAACTGGCTGTAATCATTTAGGTCCAAGAATTTTGTGTTTGTGGATTTTCGATACTGATTTCTGCAGCACCTCAATAAACGTTTATCATTAGCTGATTACTGTTTTTTGTAGCAAACTGTAAAATATGAGTTTTTTCTGCAGGAAGGTTTAGTTTATCTGTAAACCATTAATCTAATTCTATAAGTGGTGTGCAGGCTAGAAAATTAAGTTCTTCCTCTAGTTTGCCAGCTATTATGATCCTGGTGTCGTCGGCAAACAAGGTAGGTATAGAACTAATGTTGAGGAAGTCCGGCAGAATAGTAGAGGTCCAAGAATTGAACCTTGTTCGTGTACAGAATGTAATGAAAAACCTTGAATTGCCTTGTGATCTAGGCATACTTCTTTACCCATTTAGGATGTAAAGTTTTTTTTTTATCTGCATGTTTGCAAAATTAAAAGTAATATTCTAGTTAGCTACTCTTAACCAACATATTTCTATTCAGTAAAATGTAAGCATTTTTTGCAGATATGGCTACACATGGAAGGAATCGCTGGTATTCTTGGAAGCTCTTGGACATGACAGAAATAGGTGACCACTGGATGGAGGAACATTTACTGCTGAGAGAGATACAGACTGCATTTTCAAGAGAAAACCTGTATGGTGTTAGTACCTATACCCATCCCTATTTTATTTTTTAAGATACATACAGTTTCTTGTGGCCACTGCACTGCGGTACTGGGTAAATGTAACTAACATGTACGGGTGAACATAACAAGTTTGGAGTGCCATTCAGTGAATGGCCCAGTTCGGTTGGACAGAGCATGAATTTGAAGGGCATATACGGATTCACAGGCTAGAGTACCTTGCAACGGAGGCTTATTCTAAGATCACTGCACACTACTTAAAACAATTCTCAAGACAGGTTCCAGATTACTGTATTTAATGACCATAAACTGTGGGATACTGAAGGCTGTCACTGAAAATAGGTGTTATAAAATTTGTGCCCCATATGGGTAAGATGACAATTCATGAACATAAAAGCTTGCATGGAGCAGAAAAATATGAAATGATTGAACGTATAAATTAAGCAGGGCTGAATATTTTTGCTTAATCGTGAACCGTTTAAGATACTGTTCCATTTTTCTTAAAAAATGTACTAGTTCTTAGTGGTTTACATTTTACATTTATGTACCATACCTTGTGATTGGGTAGATTGTTGTTGTATTCATTCTCAGTTTGGGTGCACCTGTGTTCCGGTATGAAGAGTCAACTGTCGCTGGCATTCCATCTTATTTTTTTACGAAACACTAGAATGAATTCTATTTAAGTAACTTGTACACAGTAATGATTAATGATGTAAGGAATTTTACCGTGTACAACATGTAGAAGATAGCCAGAGTTGTCCAAATTAGATTACTTAGTTTTTGGCTCTTATTTACATGTTATAATTTTTCATTCGTCTCCTCATCCAAAAAACTTACTCATGAAATTGCTGAATTGATTATGTACTGCATACACGTCTTCATGAGTACATCCGAATGTATGTGTGAAATGGTTTGTTCACAGGTGTTCCATGTACTAATGCAGAATGGGATATTTTGGATCATGATTTGTATCAAATCAAGCAGTGTGGAAAGACATGTTAAATATCATCCACCACTTTACTTTGCCTACATTCCTGGGGATGTCTACTTGTTCGCATCAAAAGTTGTCCCTAAGGATGTGTTCAAAGTGAGTTAATAAACAATATTACTAAAGAACTAAAATATGAACGGCATTAATAATGATTTATCCTATTGTATGAATGGGTGTCAGCATTTTTTTCATATGGACTTTGTTAATGGTTGGTCATTGGCCTGTGATTTTCTAATTGTGGCTGTATATGACTGAGGTTTTGTTACCCTGAGCTTGCAAACATATATGTTTACAGTGCTTAACAAAATCAGTTCTGGGGTACAACAAAGTGCAGAAATGCTTGCTGACAGGACGATCTGTGAGCTCACTATTCAGACTCTTAAAGAAAAAGGAACAGAAAGCCTGTAGTTGGAAAGATGTGGACGACAAATTTCTCCATCATGATCTTTCCATTAGTAAGTTCTACAGTTAATCTGTTTTAGAATGTTCATTTTAGTTTTACTGGCTCATTTAAATCAAAATTTTGCATGAATGAAATCATACATTACGTGGTGCGAATTTTAATAACCATAGATTCAAATATATTTAAGTAGTTGCCATGATGTTTCATTTGTTAGATTTTTCTTTTAAATCTTAGCAGTCCTTTACATTACACATTTGTCATAGTTACTGTTTAGTAGTAAAGGACACTATCTTATTAAAGGAGAAATACAGTACTTATTTTGGAGATATCTTCATTCATGTCTCTCATTGTTCAGTGTTGGTTCCTTCATACACCACAACTGTATCATCTGCAATTTAGGCCAAGGAAACACTAGTGCAGACTAATTAGTTTGCCGGCACTGCTGTTATGAAGAGTCATCATAGTTATATGCTGAACATATGTGGAATAACTGAGGTGGGAAAGTTTTGAATAGTGAACAACAGCAGTAAACAGCTGCTCTGTGTTTGTGCGGTCTGAAGCACTGAAGCAAGAGAGGTGGTTGAGAGTGCCAGAGCATTTGTTTCGCAGCCCCAACACCCAACACATGCAGAAATTATGATTTCCTATGTTCACACATCATTTTTTTACCCTTTTCAAACTCCTTGGCTGTAAACTCAATCTTATATACATGATGTAGAACAAATTTTTCCTGTTGACTTTGTTGCTTATTAATTATCTTGCAGTTTTGCTTGTGAGCTGCTATATTTTTTATTATTAGAGTATTGTAACGTACATTGCTTGGCCAACAGTAGGACCAATAGATGGTAACTGGTATTAGAAATCATCCAGCGCCATTAAGGAGCATATTGGATTGTTGGTAGTCCTGTGCGAATATGTTAATATTGGTATCTGAATAAATACAGATGACAGTGCGCAAAATAACGTAACATACACAATTGTGATGATATTAAGATTCAGTCATTGATCAAACTAGTTATTCGTGGACCGCAGTGTACAATACTGCAAAATTGCTCATGTTCAATCAGGACGTTCTGCGATTTGGAATTATTTTGACAAATCAGAAAGGAAACAAATGAGCACGAATCTGTTTGCAAGCTGTGCAAAAAGCACTTGAAAATACCAACTGGCTAAAACTTCACATTGTCTGTAAAATACAAAATAACAATGTTGTACTGTAAAAATATAAACACGTCCATGTATTTTAAGATGCCATTCGCCACACTCAGAATTTTAGCACATTTTTTCATCTTAAATAATTTTCTTGGCAAAGTAAACAAAGTTTTAGTAAAATGTTAATATGAAAACAAATGTACATTACCAGTATATTTTTCAATAGGAAAGATTATCACTTGCTGTTAATCTATCACACCACTCATGAATGTATTTATTTGGGTTTAAAAAGTAGCCTTGGCTGCCCATCGTAGTGTTTTACAATTAAAAATTACCACTGGTTGAAACTGCACAATTAACTGTACATTCATCAGCTTCAAGTTAAAGAAATATGCACTCCAGAGGTACTTGTGAACAGCCAACCATGCCATTTAACAGTTTTTATTTTTCACCACCACCACTCGCAAATGGTTGGCAGATATACTGTACATGTAGGGGCGTTGGCATCTGGGCGGAACTACGACACTGGATCAAAACTAAAGCAAGCAGGCGACTGTCTGGACAGTATATTGAACAGCCAGTTTTAGAGTGGCGTATGGTCCAGGTTTCGTATACGTCTACCGTGACACAGGCTGCTGTGACGAACTCGTAATTTAAGTTTGGTTTTCCGTAATGTGCAATTTGTAATTTATGAAATAAAACTTTAGTGTGGGTCTACAAATCTTCTTGCATTTGTTAATTTGTGACAAAATGCAAAACCAAAAATATGTCATAGGTGGTATAATGACTAGTATTTTGTTAGCAAAAAGTGCCAAATGGAACCACAGGTGACACTGACCCGATGTATCCAACCCAACTCGCTATCTCACTTCTAATTCGCTGCAAAACGATGACTTTTCTGTAACAGGGTGTCTACTAGTCACGGAAGTCACCAAAAAAGTTACTGAATTTAAATGAGGTCATGTAAGTCACGAAAAAGTCATGGAATTTAACAAAGGGTCACTGATTTTGTAAGTGGGCAGTTGAGCGCCATGTAGGAACGAGCAGTTTATTTTCATATGTTTAAATTGTACTCATTTATTTGTAGCTTCGAAAAACGAGCATATACTTTGCTAGTTCAACCTTAGTGCTATACTGTGTTTGGTACTTGTGCGCTTTTAACGATAGCATGCCCAGATATTATGTATGTGTGTTACAAGAAGCAATTTAATGCAAAAACGGCACAGTGAACGAGTTTAAACTTATTCACTTTGCCATTTTTACCTGTTGCCCAGTCGTGTTTACTTTCTCAGATGCTCGCCCTGCTGATGTGTAGTGTTAACAATGCACTTTTTTTTTTGTCGTGCTTTCACTTTACTTGGCAGTGACACAGTCACACACATACACACTCCACCATGGCGCAATACTCTAAGCTAACAAAGGTAAATGTGCACCAATCACCTTCATCATGGATTAATTCTATGAAACTGATGATCTGACCACAGCGTCAGCACCAGAAATCCTAGTAGGAGATTTGCAACACAAGAAGTTACTCACTTAACCAGGAAAATATAATAAATTAAAAAACTGCCAAAACTCGAAAAATGACATACAAGACGTGGTTATTTGACATTTTCAGTGGTTGGGTGGGGGTAGAGGCGGGGTACGAAAAGTCATGTTGTGCACACGGTAATAGAGATTATCTTTACTGGCGTTAATATACACGTGAAAGTGAGCTGATAATGGCTAGGAGAAGGGGAGGATTACAAGTTTGATGTCTGCTGGGCTTTTTTTCGCTAAGGGGTTGAAGATATTGACAGATTCTGGGAAAGGCATTGCCAGTTGTTTCCCATGCTGAGAAAGTATAATGCTGGTGGAGGAAGGGGGGAGGGACGATCATCTGCTGGCCATGAAACAAACGTGTAACTCTAGCTGTCATAAAGGGGGGTGGGGGGGGGATTTCATATGGCGGTCGTGAGACAAGCAGGTAACTCTAGCTGTTACGGTCTTGTTATCTATGAAGAGTAAGCTTTTGCCTTATTATAAAGAAAGAGGCCAGACGAAATGTGTATTGTAGTAGTGCTCACATGCCGAACATTGCTCTCCGACGTGCGCCGTCACATTTTTTAACAGCTTTAACTTTTTTCTTTTAAGTTTAGCAATTTTTTTACTGTTTCCAAGAGTAAATTCGTAAAATCGCTACCTTATTATTGAAGTGAGCAGCACACAATATTAAGATGTTAGAATTAAAAATTGAGAATCTGTAGAAGAAAAAAAAGAAGAACTGCTCCAAATTGAGAGAGAGTTAGAAAAAGCTAAGAAATTATATACAGTAAAACCCCTTTATAACAACACCTTTTATAACAACCCTTTCCTCAAGAACCGTGGGGTTTTAAAATAGGAGGTTTACTGTACAATTAAACCCCTTTATAAAGACCTTATTCTAGAGAACCGTGAGGGGTCTTTATAAAGAGGTTTTACTGTGTAATCATTATTTTCATATTCCTTGTAAATAGTTAAATTTTGCAACTGTGATAACGTTTTAAGTGATTATTAGGCATAAATACATAAGTCTCAAGAACTTTTTATGTCCCCATAGGTCACTAAAAAATTCACTGAATTTTGTTGGATGGTTTGAGTAGATTTAGGTTACAACTGTTTTTTTATTATTATATAAAACTGTTTAAGCTTCTTATTGTCAGGTCAATATATGTACCTAGTATCTTTGTGTAGTTTAGTTTGTTCTATTAACTTTTGTAGTTTTTTCTCTCTCTCTTATTTGAATTTGATGTTCGTATTCGGGAATATTATTGTATTCAAATTCAAATTTGATTCGAAATGAAAATGTGATTGGTCTTATAGTTGGAAACAGGCTCTGCTGTGGGTGTAAGAAGAGTGAGTACACTGAACAAAAACATTGACTGTACAAATTATTTTCTTCTTTATTTGTAAGTTAGGTTTCTTAATGCTGTACTTGTTTCCTGCTCCTGGGTACAACCTCTTTGTAGTTGTAATTTACTTCAGGGAATTTCCTGCAGTATCTTACTGCAGGCCCATGTATAGTCCCCCAGCACGTCATTCATATTGCTGTTGGGAATTGCCTGCAACTCCAGGCACATTGAAAGTAGTTTCTATGCATGTAATTTGGTATAAAACATTTCTGGATTGCTAATCTCCCATTTTTAAGTAAACCTCTGCAACACACTTCATATGCCAGTCAAGCGAGTCCTTGAACACAGTTAATTTGTGTGAAGTTCAATTTTTGGAAATAAATGTATTTACTAAACTGGCTCTAAATAATTATTTCAAATACACTGTAATAAAATTGGTTGAATGATGAAAATGCCAAATTAGTAGTAACTTTGGAATAGTAAACCCCACTTCTCTATCTGAAAAAGATCAGGCTGTTGAAAATTTGTGGCCCTTTTGTTTTCTTGTGTTCATGTTTGAAATTGTTGCTGATGTTTATTCCGGTTTCTTTTCTTTTTTTGTATTTGTGGTCTGTCCTTAACACCTATCTTGGAATTCTTTTAATATTTGAAGTACAGTGTGAATATTTGTTAAAGCATGAAATCTACGTCAGAATTTCACATTATTCTCATATGTCCAGTTGAAGTGGTTGATTCAGTACGTGGTATGAACTTCAGCCAGAGCAGAAAGAGGAAAACGTATGCCAGAAATTGCATTGGTGAGGACCCTCCAGTCCTGGAATCTTTTATTATTAAGGTAAGTTTTATTAGTATATATATTTTTGTAACAGAAACCTGGCATGATTTGGTTTATGAAATTGTAGAAAATCATTTGATAAGTCTCTTTATTTCCTCCAATTTGCCAACTGAAATTATAGCAATAAAATTAATGTATTAGTGTCATATTTGAACTGTCAATCAATTAATATTCTTTGCCCTGCTGTATACTATTGTGTACAATTTTTTCATAAATAAATGTTATAGCAGGAATTTAATTGATCCAAGATGGCTGCAGTCTCTCGCTTTTGAACTATAGTATGATGCCATCAGGGTTTTGTGGTTTGTGAATGGAGAGACTTTGGCCAGTGCTTAACAGTTTGGTTTTTACACTGGTGAAGGGGAATATAAAGTAATTATGGTTGTAGCAGTGCTGGAATGAAGGGGCGGGGGAAAGGGAAGACCCTTGAGAAAACCAGCATACAAACGGCATCGTCTAGTATGATTCCTACATGCCAATATCCAAGCTGACCCGCTGAGAATTGAATCTGGTTTGCCTTGGTGGAAGACGAGCACCCTAGTTGCTGTGCCACCTGTGGTTCCTTTTATGTGACGCAGGTGAGAAAGGCAAGATGCACCAAGACAGATGAGGTTACGCTGGTTTGTATTTTAGTTACAGTATTTTATTTATAGAACCAGTTGTGACCATCTCGTTGAACAAGTAGGAATATGGCTGTAAATTTTCATTTTTGTATAGACCGCTGGACAAAATAACCTCTGTTGACTGAGTGTGGTGTTTTTTTTTTTCCCCACCCTTGCACTTAAATTATCTATCAAGTAATCTTCAGTGTCGAACAAAAACTTTTTGTACTGATATTCAATTAATTAATGGGACAGGAAGTACTCTTTTGCTTTGCTTACTGGGTTACATTAATATCAGTGATGAATGAGTGTTTCACTAAAATGCTAGCACAGAATATATTTTCCACGACAGAAATTAAATACAGTTGTAATTGGAAACCCAGTCTTGTTTCAATTTGACTGGTGTAGTTAACAGTTAGAAAAGTTATATCTAACTTATAAACCTGTGCCATTATCATGAAAGAATTTAATTAAAAACTGTCTGTATTGTTGCTGAATTGTGTTGAAAGTTCTTAGGGGAAGATAATGTTTTGGTGATGCTGTGGAGGCCAGCTTATCTGAACCTGACCTATCAGATTCTCTGAATAATTTGACTGAGTGTGTTTGAGAGAAAATAAATATATGTCTTTCAACTAACCTTATGGTGTAGTTAAAGACATATATGTCTGTAACTAAACTTATGGTGTACTATACATCTTCACGTGTTCGATCTACGTTTGTGGACAAGTGCAGCTTTTTCATGTACCCAGTCCAGGTACAGTCAATACCCTATAAGAATGGTATTATTTGACAGATCATAAAAAAGTAAGACTATGTAAACAAAATCACTATGTATCCTTCCACCACCAAATGCTTTCTAGCTGACAATCACAATCAAATCATGTAAACAGTAAGTATATAATTGTAATAAAATACAAAATGTTTTGTGATTTTCTTTTGATTATTTTTTAGATTTCAGATGTGTAATTTGTTTTCAATACTAGCTCCACATTAATATAACTAGGGTTAGGTGGGCAATGTTAATGGAAACTTATTTCATATTATAGTAATGAATTGCTTACTCTACAGGGGCCTAATTTTTGAAACGGTCGGAATAATTTCTTTAGACGAATGGTGCCATTTCGCTAGCGGAATCGAAAAATGCTATTTTTGAACACTCAATGCTGGAATTACAATCGGAATCTAGGCCTGAAGTGTCAAAATAAATTCGACAGCCAAGTAGGTGGCTAAATGTCAATTCCGGTAGAGAAATTGCTGTGTTGTTGTTGAAACAAGGAAGTGGCTACCCTGTTTTTGTATTATTTATTTATTTCAATTTCATTTTGTTGTTTCCTAACTTTGGAATATTGATATAGCAGTCATTAATGTTTTATAGTTTGTGAAAACTACTGGAAGAAACATTGTACTTTAGTGTATTTCTTCGGCAACGAAAGGAAATTGGTTCCTCTCATATTTTCATACAGTTTTACAAATCTTCTGGTCAAAACAAAAAAATTAATAAAATAATAAAGCTTTAAAAACAAAAGCCAACATTCCTAGTACCTTTTCCCGTAAATACCTTTCACAGTGTCATTTAAGGCCATATTTATAAATGGCTTTTGAATGACAATCAACTGCTATCCCCATAGAGAAAGCATTGATGAGCAGTTGGTTGTCATTCGAAAGCTGTTTATAGATACGGCCCTTAGGCTACTCAGACGGATAATTTACTTTCAACACCTTATTGCAGTCATTTTTTTCTCGTTATGGAGGCTGAAGTTACAATAATGACATTGTACCCATCAATACAAAATTACAAATGTTAATTGTATCATGCTGTACATTTTCCAATACAGCTGACTTCACCTGATAACTATTTAACACCTGTGACATAGATGACATGGTGATTACTATGGGGGAGTTGGGGTGTTGGAAAGATAGGCCTGCACTAGCCTGAAATATAAAGCTCGTTGAATTGGTAAGTGGGGAGGGCAGACTCTCAGTCGACTAAAGAAAATTTTTTAGATTCCACAACATGAAATTACAAAGTAAATGGCAGCAGCTTTGAAGTACAGGTTTTTTGGAGGATCTTGTTCCGACAGGTGATGAGAGGCAGCAGGTGGATGCCTGCTTCATTGACTTCGAGAAGGCCTTTGACAAGGTTCCTTATGGAATATTGTTGAGAAAAGTGGAAAGATTGCTGGATGAGCGGGTGGTTGATTGGATTGAAGACTTTCTCAGAGGATGAAGTCAGAGAGTGAAAGTAGGGGAGGCAACGTCGGAGTAAGGAGAAGTTACATCTGGAGTATCGCAGCGAAGTGTGTTGGGGCTGTTGTTATTCACTATAATTGTGAATGAAATGGGATACAGAATCACAGGTAAAATAAGACTTTGCAGGTGACTGTGTACTATATACAGAGGTGGGCAGTGGAAACAACTTGGAGTAGGATATTGATAGGTTGTGGTCCTGTACAGTGGAGAACAGAATGAATATTAATTTCCGTAAAACCAAGTTGGTGAGGTTTACTAAGAAGAGAGTGGTGAGTGGAGAGGTATACAGATGGGATGGGCAGGAGATAGAGGAAGCCACAAATTGTAAGTACCTAGAAGTTGTGATACAGGCGGATCTAAGGCAGACAAAGCAGGTGGACAGAATGGTTAATGGTTAAGAAGAGAAGAAGGGATTTAGGACTGCTTGGGAGGGTGTTGAAGGGGGTTTATGGTGAGGTGAAGGTAAAGACATATTATATGATGGTTCGTCCAGTAATGGAAGTGGGTGAGGCAGGGTCAGACTGATGAGGAGGAAAGGAACTTTAGGCCTAGCATGATGAAGGAATTGTGATGGAAACCACTGAGGGACAGGAGGAAAGTGGAAAGGTTGATCAGATTGTATAGGGTGATGAATGGGGATGTTTGGCCTGAAAACTAACTAAGCGAACTTTTGAGGGAAAAGGAAACAACTGTGAGAAAATTCAGAGGGTATGGAGGAGATTGGAGAGGGGTAGACAGTCGATGCTGGTGAGGACTGCGAAGGAATTGAATGCATTGCGGGAGGAGCTGGTGACTGTGAGGGGAGTTGGAAGGTTTAGGAAGGGACTAGAGGATTGGTACTGTGGGGATTGGGAGGAGTCTGCTCGTCACCGGATGTTAGCCTAATTGTGAGTATAAAACTTATTATTACTCATTTGGACAATGGCGAGAAAGGCCGCTAGGCTACTAATTACAATTAAAATAGAAAGAGTTGTGCACAAGTACTCACAGGATGGTACTTGCAGATAGAAACACACACACATAGGACGAACACATTTCTCCGCGGACACGCGGTCACAACGTTTTCAAGACTACATCTGCTTCATCAGGTGAGTGCCTGACTACACGATGGGCCATGGCCTCTTCGAATATATCCACACTTTGTCAACAGTGCAGTTGCAAAAAAAAAGTGCTGGTAAAGTAGACCTACACGCGCTTCCTACTTGAAGTTACAGTAATCACAAAAACCCTCCCTCCTTTTATTTTAGCAAAATGTCTTTTAAGTACACCAATTGGTAGGTTCCAAAGTGTATGACAAGTCTGGTTGGAATAACAACCAGATATTAGTGATAGTAAATAAAAGTCTCGGACAGATATATAACTGGGGAAAATATATGTGTATGTAAATATGTTGAACAATATTTTGGTACACTGTTGTATTATTGACCTTGTCCCCATGTTTCAAATTACAAACAAAAACGGAAGATTCTTTTTCTAGAATTTGGTCTTGTTGCGTATGAAACAATTTCTCAATTAAAATATATGTATGTTTAATTGAATAAAGATATCCTAAACTGTTCATTACGAGAACCTTATGTTTACAAGTCTAAAAATAAATATTTTTGGGGTTATATTACTGGGGTTGAAAACCTCAGTAAGCGAAATTGTTTCCTTGTCGAATGTACTACTTTGAACACAGCAGTTCTACTATAAACATCAATCGCAAGCCAAGAGTGTTTAGGTTAAGTACCAATGAACACAATTTATTAATAAAACCGTGACGAGCATTCCAAATTAACTAGGCCTGCAACTTCATAGTTTTACTTTCTTTCAGGTAGCGATAGAAGGCACACTCTTTTTTCATTCATGACATTGACTGAAGGATATACATCCCTATTTTTGAGTTTCTCCCGCAAAATATTTCGGAAATATTTGCTTATTTTAAAAATTGCTTGATGCTTTGATTGGCTGTGGAACAGTGATGTCACGAAAAATGCAATGATGCCACATTGTGCTATCGTAATCTTACAATACCGACAAGATAGTGGCTATGGTAGTTTCAAAAATAGGAATTTTCACTTTCCGACACTCGCTATTGAGTCAAACATTCCTCTAGAGGAAATATTCCGACAGTTTAAAAAATTGGGCCCCAGGTTGTTAAGTTAATAATATCATTCAAGAATTTACATTATTTATCATATATTTTCCTAGGTATGCTTTAAATTCTTGTAACATCACCACCTTATCATTTTTATCTACATTAAAAGTTGAACCAGTTGACTTGTTCCTGTGTCAATTTCAGTTTTCTGCATATTTTCTCTTAGATAAAAGCAATTTCGATTATTACCATGTTTACGTATAGGCCTAAACAAGAACTGTAAGTATTTACCCACAAATTCTGTTAAAATATAAGGCTGGTAACAGTTTTTTTTCTTCTGTAGTACTTTACTCTGGATGGATTACCTGCTGCTTACTTTGCAGCTGTTTTTGTAGACATGCCAAGCTGCAGGGTGGTCCTTATCAAGGCTGAAACATTTTTCCAGTTCCCGTCTTCCGAAGCACGTAATATCCCATTGGTGACTACAGGCCAAGTTTTTTAATCTCTGCATTGCAATGTGTTAATATATGCACAGAGTAATTAAAATAACACCTTATTACAAACATACACGAGAAGCTTACTCTTGCAGTGGTGGTCCTTTGTTTTGGTTGTCGGTGTAGGTCAACTGATAATGGTTAAAATAGTTGGCTAATGCTGGATACTGAGGCGTGTTGTTATATTACTGTTCCTCCAAAATGCTTACTTGTTTTTCACGTGTAATACACAATATTTTTAATGTCAGTGATGGAAGTTAACTGATTTGTTGTTCAGTCTGCCAGTACTGATTCATCAGGCCGTACGATCACGTCTGGTTGTTTTGAATTGTATGTTATTCTGGCATGTGGTACAATATTGGTAGCATCTGCTGTCAAAATACAGAATTCTTGTACAGGATGGACTTTAAATTTGATTAGTACGGTAAAACCTCTTTATAAAAACCCTTTCCTCAAGAACCATGGCATTTTAAAATAGGGGTTTTACTATACAATTAAACCTCTTTATAAAAACCACCTCTATATAAAGACCCTATTCTCTAGAGAACCATGAGGGGTCTTTATAAAGAGATTTTACTGTATTTTATAGTCTAACTGTTTCAAAAGAAAGATTATACAGAATGTTACATTTTTTAATGCAACACAGTCAATGAGGTATTGCATGTAGTTCAATAGAACCCTGGTATAATGTTTCTCAAGGGAACCAATGAAAGTTTGCTTTATAAGTGGGAAAACATTATAATAGGGTAATTTCCTATCACAAAACAGTTTTAGGGACCAAATAAAGGTGGCATTATAATCAGGAAAATGTTATAAGCAGGAACATTATGAGGGTTCTATTCTATTATTGTACGTTAGACTTTAAACATTATGATGTTTTACACTACTTGCTATCAATCTGATGTGCCTGTTTGTTTCCAGACTAGTGGTAACAAATGGAAAGGAAGTTCGACAGTTTCTCATTTTGTGGGAAAACCCTTTGATACAGTATTAATCATAAAGTCAAAGCACATATCATACACCGTGGAGCGGCTCATTGCATATGGAACAATAACCACACCAGCTCCACCACACTTTGAAAAATTAAATTCATTGGGCAGCAATGATCTTCTGATTGAGTCTGACGAATCAGCATCAGAGGATGATGGTGATTGATTTCATGATTCCTTTTATAATGTGATGCTCAGTTTCATGCTGAGATGTAACAAAAATTTGTTGATCTGAATTATTTATAGGTACCTGTCTTATTAGTCTTTAATGACTACTTGATTGTAAATTTCTTTTATATTTGCAGAGGAGTTTTATAAGATTTTAGACATGTGTACAAATTATTTTATTATTTGATGTCACCAATACTAGGTCGTAAGTGTTGCTTGTTATTTATTGTGTAAATGTGTTTAAAAGACAGTGGATGTAAATTTTTTATATTTTTGTGTTATAAGTGATTTGTAGTTACTGTTTTTTGTTAATATTTTAAATACTGTGGTAGTAGTTTATGTTTGATTTTATTAAACATTTTAGTATTTAGGCACAGTTTAGTCTCATTTATTTGTATATTTTAATTTTTACGTAGAATAAAAATTGTCTTGTTACTTGTAAGCCAAATTTATAGTATTATACCCTAATCATTAATGTTTTGCATCTGTAGATAATTTATTTCTTTTAAGCTTGGGCATGCATGTTAGTAAACGTATTCCTGGCCAGATGATTGGAGAGACCTGAGTTCTTATAAAAATTTACAGGGTGTCCACTGAAATTCCTGTTTTGAAATTCACCTGACTTTTCCTTTTTTTCTAAACAATATCTTATAATTTTCTCTTATTGTGAGGACAACTACTACCTTTCATACCACGTTTTTCCCTTGTCAAAAAAGTACACATATCATCAGTTTAAAAAAATCACAGTTACTGTTCTCTCAGACCCAGTAGTAGCAGATAAAAAAAAGCACCAAAAATAGAACGACAGAAATTTCTTGTGCCAATGCAATGTTTTGTCGGGTTGGCCGATATCATCCAGTCCAAGCAAAAAATAATAATTTGTCTTTTTTGAGTGCATTTCTACCTTCTATTACTATTTCTGTAAGTACTTATGCATGTCTGCTTTCAGTGTTAATACAGCATGTAATTAGTAGTTGTATAGTGCCTTTATATCTTTTTTTTTTATTTGTAATGTTTAAAATTTAATCCTCTATTCATGCAAATAATAAAGAAACTGCAGCAACTTTTTAAGCACTATAACAATATTTTAATTTTTTTCCTGACCAATGTGAAAATTCCCTGACTTTTCCCTGTTTGCCTAATTTTCCTGTATGTGGACACCCTGGTTTAGCTTCTGTGCAACAACATATGCTAGAATGTAGTAATCTTTGAATGATTCTTGCAAGGGTTCGAATTATCAACATCAAAGTTTTTTTTGGACATACACCATTGCAGGTGAATGTTGCCGTATTGCAGAAAACTCCACAATAAACCAAAACAAAACAAAAAAAAGGAAGATAAACCAGTAAGCTATAGTCAATAGACATAAAACATAAAGATAATTCCTGAAAGGAATTTAGTCATATCCCAGAAGACGACACAAGGTCAAGAACGGATATAAACAACACAAAATTTATTCCTAAGTAGAATATAGTCGACTGGAGATGAACGACACACAAAAACACTAGACAGACGAAAAAATAATAAAAATACCAACAAAAATTGGGGGTTCCAAAAAAAAAAGTACCAAATGAATGAACGACGACGACAACACAAATAACGAGAGGCACGAATGGCTGTGAACACAGGCAAGACACAACACAGACAAAAAACAGATGGAAATAGTAGCTTCTCAAGACAACAGATGCAATGTTTCAGGAACTGGTATCTATTCCCGTCTTCAGGCAGATATACAGACTGAGTTACTCCAGCAGACTGACTGGACTGGAGTTCCTTTTTCTGTACATGTGCCTGAAGACGGGAACAGGTACCAGGTCCTGAAATGTCACATCTGTTATCTGTGAAAGCTACTATTTTCCGTCTGTTTTTTGTCTGTGTTGTGTCTTGCCTGTCTTCACAGCCATTCATGCCTCTCGTTATTTTTGTTGTCGTCGTTCATTCATTTGGTACTTTTTCGCAAACTCCATTTTTGTTGGTTTTTTTTTTTTTTTTTTTCATTTTTTTTTTCTTTCTTTCTTTCTGTTCTTCTCCAGTCGACTATATTCCACTTAAGAATTAATTTTGTGTTGTTTATATTTGTTCTTGTCCTTGTGTCGTCTTCTGATATGACTAAATTCCTTTCAGGAATTATCTGTATGTTTTACGTCTATTGACTATAGCTTACTGGCTTACCTCTCTTATTTATTTATTATTGTGGGTTTTTCTACAATACGGCAGCATTCACCCACAATGGCGTATGTAAAAAAAACATTGATGTTCATAGAAGGCAGTAGTTTTCAGACTGACTATAATGGTGGCAGAAAGGAGTTTCCTTAGAATGTTCTTCCAGCAATTACAGCAATAAACACAACTTACACTGCGTAGCTTAACAAATGCAGTAGAACCTCGATTTTACAAAGTGGCAGTGTTTCCAAAAATTACTTTTTAAAATTGTTGGTGTAAATTCAGGATTGGTCAAATTTGACGCTAAAACCTAAAACATTTGGAATTAATTTTGTTTGGGTGAAATTCATTTTTTTTATTTAAAACATAAAAGTTACATGTTTTTAACCATATTTTAAATGTATTGTATGGATATTTTTGTAGGTAAAATGATACTGATATTCTAGAAAGGTGCATGCATACGGTTAGTCCTTTTTCACCAAAAAAATTTCTAAGTATTGAGTGTTGCCAACTTTCAGCAGTTCACAAGTTTATTTTTAAGTGTTTCTCAAGGAAAAATGAGTGGTTTTAGTACATATCTGCGAGTTAATTATATTATTAGACATTATATACACACAACCACTCATAGATACAAAAATTATTTAACGGCAAAAATTTGTTTCATCATTGCGTTGTTTGTTGTTTGATACTGTTATTTAATTGATGTCAGCCACTTGATTCATTTGGAGAAATTTTAAATTTGATGTGCCTTCCACAAGCTCTGCGTTATTGTGTGCTGTCTTATTGCATGCCATCTAAATTGGACATCACTTCCTCCATTATTCTAACTGCCCTACTTTTATAACTGACACCCGCAGATCCCACAGTACTGTATAATTTACAATATTTATCCAAAAGTAAGCCATACAGGCCTATTTTTCTCAATTTTTTGAGTTATAAAATTTGTTTGCAGCTTCTGTTTGCATCATAGCGAAAACCTTTTAAGGTAAGCATTTATTTTCCAACATGTATAGTTGGAACAATAAATAACTTTCCATTAAATGGAATTAGTTTAGATGCTAATATATTTTACCAATAAGACAAAAATACAATACTTAACCTAAAAATAATGCAATGATTTTACCAAGTGGACCATAATTAAAATGAAGTCCAATATACAGTACAACAGTTGTGAAACATTTAGGTAAAAACAAGTTTGAGAATGTTTGTAACTTACAACTCAACATTTTGTGAGTTGTCAATGCTAAAGCCACCAAGTCATCATGCTTGGAGCGAAGTAATAGAAAGGTGAACTTACAGCACTAAGTAGTCTACAGGCTGTGGAGTTATTGATTATTGCCTCGTATACTTCCTTCCATGCTTCTTTTCTCTATTTTATTTACATTGTGTGTCATCTCTTATGCTCGTGTTTTCAATTTTAATTTGTGAAATGGATTTGGCTATTAAGATATGCAGCAACAGTAAAAACTGTGCCAAAAGTGTTGCATAGCAATGATACCATCTTCAAAATTATGGTCAGTTATGTCATACAAACAAACATCAAGCTTCTTGGAAATTCAACTTCATAAATTAAGGTTCTATTCACAATTTAAAGTGCCAATACTTTGCGAAAAGTGTTCAAAAAAAAATACATGCATGCATGAGCACACACACATGCATGCATCCATCCATCCATCCATCCATCCATCCATCCATCCATCCATCCATGAGCACACATGTGCGTGCGTGCACATTCGCTCTCTTTCTTTCTCTCTCTCTCTCTCTCTCTCTCTCTCTCTCTCTCTCTATCTCTCTCTCTGTTTATTTGCTGAGGTTTATCTTATTTTATTTTTTTTGTGGTCAGTTGTAATGGGGCAGATTGTATGTGTGTCTCCTTGTGAGTGGTTACATCTTTAAACAAACCATTTTAAAAATGTTATGCTTCTAAGTCCAGTTGTTTATGAGCATGGGTGAATGAATGAGAATGCAAACTAGGGAATAAGGAAATGAGCAAGTGTGCAAGCAAAGTAATGTGTACATGAGCAAGTGTTCATGTATGCATACAGGCCTATTTTTCTCAATTTTTTGAGTTATAAAATTTGCTTGCGGCTTCTGTTTGCATCCTAACGACAACCTTTTAAGGTAGGTAAGCCTTTATTTCTCTACATGTGTTATCATACCAATGTAGTTAGAAATATAAATAACATTCCATTAAATGGAATTAGTTTAGATGCTCATATATTTTACCAACAAAACAAAAATACAAAACTTAACCTAAAAATAATGTAATGTTTTTACCAAATGGACCATATTTCCAAATGGCCTTCCCCTGGGAAAATTTGAAAATTTCATGGTGTGAAAGGGGTTTTGTTGACTGCTGCAATTTTGAAAGCCAAGTTTTTTTGCGATATTGTGAAGGATTCTATGACATACACCTTTACTATTTATTATGTTGCACCAGCCTTCTTTACACAATAAACTACGTATTACTATTTACAGAAAGTATAATACCGTAGTATTAAACAACAATGTACTGGTTTGTATGAAGGATTTACAAGTTAAATATTTTTATAAGCTGAACAGAAAGTAATTTTACTGTACACGCTGTCAAAATTTTAACAATGAAACACACAAAGTTAAAAAAAACTTAATTTTAAAATAAAATTGTGGCTCACTATCTTATTTCATTTTATTGACACGTTTGCTTGTACGTCAGTTCTATTCTTCTTGTCTTACAAATAGAAATTTCAGTAACATTACTGTAGAAAGACTTATTATTTTTTAAAGTTATGCTCAGCTGAAAGTAGTCAAAGATTTTACAACCTATCTTGTGTCCTGAAGTTTCTAACATATGTTTTGATTCTTTTAAGTGAAGAGAAAAAGCCTCAACAGATGCACTTGTTGCCAGAATGGTAGTTATTAAAGAACACAGTTTGTACAACTTAGGTAAGCTGAGAAATTCCAAGTTTTTGAATGAACTGACTCTAGTACTGAGCTGCATAAAAATGGCAATTATTTTAAAATACAATTTTCTAAATCAACCTGTAGTTTCCTCTGCTTTCCTTTGTTTCTTTAGCTGAAGGCTTGTCTTTAAATACATACCAAGCTACGTATATTAATAGAATTTCTCTTATTTGCAGCAATTGTTTCTCTCTCTCTCAGTTTTCGAAGGCAACAGCTAATGTCAAATGTCTTTGTCTGAATAGGCTGAAATAATGAATCTGTAATTGAAAATATATCAGAAAAAACACGTAAAAGAAAATTAGAGTTGAACTCTTTTACTGCAGCTAAGAAACCATTAGATGTAATAATGTATATTTCATTGTTCCATTCGTCAGTACTTTTTGTTATGTTCTCAAAGAAATTTATTAGTGCAGCTTTGTTTTCGAAAACTGTGAAGCAAACTGTAATTGTAATTCCACCTTGTTAGACAAACTTTAGTAAAATTTTTGCACACAGATGTGTCTTAAGCATGAGTGCGCTTCGTAGAGCGAGAAGTATGTGAATCCACTTAACATTTTTAAAAATTTCTTGCAATGTTTAATATTGTTGAGCAACTGCGAAAGGACGTTAAGTCAATGTGGGCAGGAATGTATGAATATAACACTATTACTGCAGTGCATTCAGATGACTGGACATTACAGCAACCCCATCATACGTCTGCAACATCAGTTTATTGCTGCTAGCGACTCTGCCTATCTGTTGGTACTTGCCATTAGTAAAACAGAGAAATCTTTCTATTACGGTTTCCTTATTCATCACATACCACATATCAGAAGAAAGCTGGGAAATGTTCACAACATCTGTAGTTTCACCCAAGATTATCACCACTAAAGGAGTAGACCTAATTTGTGCTAATATCCCTCAACATCAACTCCATAAAACTTTCAGTATTGTCAGTTTGTGTAGTACTGGACAAACCTTTAACAACTTATAGAGGTTTCCAAATGCAAGGAGAGCACTGAGTTATAACTGCTCTAAAGATTCACTAGTTCCACATAATCACCTTTGTTGGAAGAACCCTCTCTTTCATGACCCAGAACGTATTTCTTGATGCGCAAGAAAAACAAGTCACATCTAGGCCTGTAAAACATTTCAAAACATCCCTGTTTCTGTCTACAATTTCATTGTATTTACGAACATCATCACGAAGCTGCTCGTTTAAGTTCAAAGCATCTTGCCTGAACCCAAACGTCTTTAGTTTGCATACAGCTGGCAAATATGTTTGTGATAGTTCATGTCTGAGCAGCTTTATGAAAATTATTATTACTATCGCTAAATCCACTTTTATTCTACACTCCTTTCTCTGATGTGTACATTAAACACAGCCAACAAAATAATTTAAATTGTTGTTTACATCCTGTAGGTCATTTGTGGAGCTGTAAAAATTTGTTTTAAACTGTCTTTTGTCTTCTGCACCACTTGACTTCGTGTTCATTGCAATATACATGTCTGGGGTTTGCCTGCCATGCAAGATTAATTCTGTTTTTTATTTGAATATTTTACCACTGAAAAAAGTAGGCAGTTCTTCTACAGCATAGTTACAAGTTTGTAAATCTCTGCCTTTGTCTGCTAGCATTTCTACTTCCCCCATCGAGCTGCTCACCTGCCATCCACTCTTCCTCCCACGCTCCTCCGGAAGTCCCATTCATCATGTCTTCCTACAATGCCCGCAGAAGACTCACTTGGTTCCCCTGACCAACCAGCAAAGTTCAGGCACAGTTGATAACTATGAGTGTCTAACCAGTGAGCATTTTATCTTAGTCTTCGATCGCTAATACCTTGAAGGGAGGTAAAACACCGCTTAGTATAAATAACGGCTAAAACAAAAAACTAAACTAACATATAGTTCTTTCTTGCATGTGAAAACTCGCACATATATGTATTCCTATACATGTAAAGGAACTAGGCGACTGACTTGGTTCCCTCCTAAGATCGGCACCCCTGTCATACGAGCGTATATGAAAATACCCTAAGGTAGAAGGGTTGGTGGGCTCGAAGTGCTGCCAGCACTGTCGGACGAGGAGGGGAAGGGGGCAGGGGTGGTGGTGAGGAGGCGTGGAGATATGCTATGGCATAGACAGAGAAGGCGGGATAAAAAAATAGCCAATGCCAGGAAACAGAGAGAACTGGAATGCACAATCGCTGTAGATAAAATATTTATTTATATTAATTTGATGTACCTACATTTAACAATACCATAATTTACTACTATTCTTTGCTCTACATAAAAGTAGGGAACCAATGGTTCCCTTGATTCCAAGGAATATTCGTCACTGACTGTGGCATGCTTTTATCATTGTTGGGAAGGAGGTAAGAAAAATTTTCCTCAAAGGCTAAATTTTGGACAAGCCATGCCATGGAAAGAGGGATGGAAGTGTGTTGCCAGCAAGTGAATAAGAGGCAGGATGTAACAAAACAGTTAGCTACCTGCCCCTTCCAGACAAGCTGAGACACACCCTCCTGTTACACACAACATATTCATCTTTCCCTGTATAGATCGTTCGGGGTAAAGTAAGCACTAAAAATTTAACTTTTGAAAAAAAAAAAAAATCACTAGCCATTACTGCATATAATTCTACATTAACAATAGTTGCCTTAGTGCTTTTATGGTTGGCAGCAAAATTACACAATATAGTTCTGTGTATTTTCTTATTTAATTACAACAATATTGAAACAAAATCAACCGAAATCCACATATGTAATTGTATTTCATATAATTGATAAACTTTTTTTATCAAACTGTATAGATACCTACTGTCTGCACAGTTTATCTTGCACATGAAACCATCAAGTGACGTGTCCAGAGAGGTTATTCATTTCCCACCACTAGCCTTTACGCGCCGAAAGATACGAATTGTCTGAAAATATAACTTTAGCAGGGGTTTTTTGAGAGCTCACTTTATCCCGAACTGCCTATAAGTGGTTTTTGCAAGTGTGCAATTTTCTTCACTGTTTATAACCACCACACTGAAAGATAGAAGATAGTACAGTGATAGTTACTTAGTGTCTAAGATGAATATTTTCGCCTTGTGGGTATCACACTACAGGTTACCTAATCTAGTTGTCTGGAAATTCAGTTTACTTGTCTGCAAATTTGCTTATATATCTTTGTAATTTGCCTTACAAATTAACACATGCAAAATAATAATGGGTAACATTATTTTGTAGATGTGGTATTGGTTGTAGGGGATGATGCTGATGCCACAAGGTTGGGATAAACTGCACGAATCTGTGGCAACCATCAGGGAACATGTAAAATAATAGAATTATGCCAGAATGCGAGGAACAAGATTGCGGCATCTGATGTCCCCAGATGTAGTCAGTGCAGATACTTGGTTCTTAACTCTACTGTCAACGTTCCAGAAATGTAACTGTGTGTCTGCTGGTAGTGGCTGCATTAACGGTTGTAGTGTTTTGTGCAACTTGTGTGTAATAGTGTTATGGGTTGGAGCCTCCTGAACAGCTGCATGTTCTTGCAGTGAATTTTTCCACTGCCTGCACTACATTCTTTTGTTTGCCACGTTTTGTTGTGTGGCATTCCTCGACTGCGTGTTCTGCTGTGAAGTGTCCTCATAGGTCCACTACAGACTCAGCACATAATGTGTCTGACCACAACCACATGGTCTGTTACTCCTGCACTGTACACTGCAGCTGAGCATGTGTGTATTCTGGCTACTCTTTCGTTGGGATGCCACATTTATGCACTTTCTCTGCGCATGTCCACCAAAAATGTTTTGAGGTTCTCCATGATACTTCCATCGAACTCGGACAGTGACAGATGATATAATGGCTGTATGTCAAGCATGCTGGCATTGCTCGGCGAGATGTATTGCATCTCAGTTATTACTGCCATGGTCTTCAATTACGTGTATCCTAGCGTAGCTTATTCTGTCTCTGCACTCCCAAATAGTTAGTGATTGTGGGAGCCAATTCGTATTAATATTTACACATAAACACAGAATGTGCATAGTTCCGTAGCTGCCACACACTGTCTGTGACGAAGTGTACTGCACGTTGCACATTATGCAGTTTGTATACTTGTGCTAGTGAACTGCATACCATTTTACTACTTCTATGCCATAACACGCCACATATCACTTCCACTTATCGTATGTTGCAATCTTTATAGATTGCTCATTGCTGGTTGTCTTTGCATCTGCACGCCGTCATGGAAAACTGTTGCGGAGCTTACCCAAAATGGTAGCTGTGATGTTTCTGCTAGTGTCGTACCCTTAGTTCCATGTGGCTTAGGCGCGAAAAATTGAAATCTCACTGAACATATGACAGCGCCAACTGGCACAGTCTGCTGTATGTGAAATAACTATTACTGGTGAAAGTAGTTGTTACTGCACCACCCATGCTGTTAAACCAGTTAAGGATGATATTGTCAAGTGTTTAGGTCCATAATGGTTTTCACCATATGGCTGCAGTTACTGTGTGTAGTATACAGTTGGTGCCACTGGGCATGTTATTCATGGACACAACATGATGGACAGTGTTGTGATAAACCGGGTTGAGCAGAGATAGTCAGGCTGTGCGTGAGGGGTCTTGTTATCTACAATGCTAGCGTCATGTTATCTCATAAGATAAGGACGTCATACTGAGATTATTCAATTATTAATGTAACCTCAAAGATGTGCCGACAGATTACGTGGAAGAACTATTGCAGAAGTATATTGCAGTTCTTACTGGGCACTTGAGAAATGTTGAAGTTATATTATACTGAAGTGACACACAAACGTAGTAAGTTATGTTTAAAAGGTTACACAGAAATTAGAGTTGTGTTTTGAAAGCACTTAAGCCATACCCTCATAGGTGCACTGATCAGTAAAGCTTGTGCTGAGGACAACTTTCGAAGTTAAATCTCTCACGCCCTATTTTGTGTGAGCAATAAAAGTGAGCAGTTTATGGAAGTGGGCTAAATATAAAAAAAAAAGTATACAGAGATTTTAAATTACTGTTTGCTACACTACATGTCTATTAATACAAAGATAAAGACCCTCTTTGAGATGTGCATTCCACTGTTGTGAGCATAGCAAGGAGAGGGTGATACGCTCCCATGGCAGTTGTCTGAGGATCATACCACTGTCACTCTTGCTATCACCAGTTTAAAATACATAAGGTGCAATACTGTAATCAACATTACACTGAAAAATATGCTTAACGTTACCATAATAAGTTACATAGATAATTATTAAATTTATTTTTCATTCTGACTGCTTACCTAGCCAAAGAATGCCACCACTGTGTGACAATGTTGTATATGATGCGCACAAAATCCTTGAAGATAAATGGACACCTTTCACCGAAATAAGCTTGAGGCTACGTTATTCATCGTTCTTCTGAGTTTATTGTTATTGTTAGCTCTGTACTTAAAGTTAAAGGTGACAGTATAGTGCGGAGCTCAGGAGAAGGCAAGGCTCAGGTATGCGGCTGGTGGTGGGGACAAGCGGAGCGCTATGTGGCCTCCACCACCACCACCCTTCCATTTTGCCTTGCCTTCTCCTCAGCTCCCTACAAAACCCTGTTGCTGTCCCTTTTGGAATCTTGCTACAGTTATCGTCACGTGTTATTGCACTGCACGTGTTAGACGTTAAGGGTGGAGGGCACGTTAGTTGCTGCCATCTCAGTTGAGTGTAGGCTCATATGACTGTGGTTGGATTGAGGTATGCCATCGCTTTGAGGACAGACTACTGTATTTGAAGGTGTCTCTTAACATAGTGAGAACAGTTCTGTTGCAGCTTTTAAGACTGTGTAAAAAATTTTAGTTATAAGTTCTGAAGGGCAATTTTTTCATTGGAAAATACTTTTTATTATTTTCGGGGCAATTTTGCTGTCTGCTTGAGTGTGCTTGTGCAGAAATCACCTGTGGCAGGAGGAACCACTGATGTTTCCATGGAAACTGCTGTATACAAAAGTAAGCCAACATTAAAAAAATATATCTCTTATATGGGATGGACTAGAATGAAAAGGTTAGTAGCACAGTCTATAAAGGTAAGGTCTTGACACAGAGGAATAAAATGTGCGACTCATTTTTTGTTGCAGCGCTAGTAGTCTTTCAGTGGAAGATTCTAAAATTTTGCAGGGTAGGAAAGAATAGATTTTTTTTTTAATGTTATTACTACAGATATATGCAAAGAAATGTTTCTCGTATACAAAGTACCAGGTCTTCAAAAAAATTCCTTCCTTGGTATTGCCTTTTGCTACAACAGTCAATCAATGTAATTATTGGCACACTGAAAACAGAAAACTTATCTTTCCTGTCGGTAACAACAAAGTGACTTGGCATTGTTAAAATTGTCTAAATAAATTTTTAAAAATGTGTACATTGTACACTGCACAAAGTCATATACTACTATCCTAAAACAAAACTTAAGTTTTTCAAACAAATTATGTAAATAGTTTCTCACACATGCCAATGTATTTATGGATACGAAACATATATCTGCAATACCAGCTTACCATATTAACGTAATTTTATATAAATAATTGTAAAAATGTTGACACCGCCACATGTAAATAAGGCAAATCTTCCACAAAATTACTACTAGCACTTGGCGACTAAAAGGGAGTCACTTTCTCTTGCTGGAGAGCGTTACACAGTGTCAAGACCTCTTCCTCTTAGACCGCGGTTTGTAGAAAAGTGTACTTATTTACTGTCCTAACTCAATTAGTGCAGGATGTATACTTTTGAATGTGCAGCACAAATAAAGCAAGTGAATGAACAAGGATGAGGATTTACATGTTAAATTATATCCAGCAGTTTTCAGTCATTTTTAATATCACTTTTGGACAATCTTTTTCTGCGTTCATAAGATGAGAATATTGCTTCAGAAATAATAAAAAAATGTTAAACGTACTTACTTGTTCATAGCTTTCAAGGTATTTAAAAACAGCCTGAAATATCGTAATCTATAACATTATGGGCTTTCTCACCAAGATGAACAGAAAAGTCAGTGGTGGCACATATGTAAGTTTGACAGGTACCAAACAGCCACGCCAAATATAATTTTAACATGTATATCATTATACTTGCTCTCCCCAGAGTTTTGGGTTAGGGAGCTCCCACAAGGCAGTTCGTGTGAAATTAATAATTTTATTTGAGTACGAAATTATGTGAGTTCTGTAGACGTCACTTGAGACTGCATTTTCCTCTCATGGAAAGATTTTAAGTATGCATATTATTCAAATAATGGCATGTTAAAGTCAAATATGCATGACTACGTGCGCATACAACTAAGGAAAACGACCAGACTTACTAAAATGAAATAATTTTCTCTAAGATGTTGCTGCCTAATGGACAAAAAATGAAAGGTTGCATTTTAGTTTTTTCAAATATTGCTGAAAATAAGGTTTTTAATGTTGAAAATTAGCTATATGTTAGGTGCGCTAAGAACTAATTCAGTTTTATTTCATTCAAATATTTTGTTTTTGACCAATAGCTGCATTCATCCCGATTACGATACCAAGTTTATAGCAATGCGAACTGTCGACTCATTGTGGTATATGTGTGCAGTAACAAATGCGTGGACCCTTATACGACACAATAATTTATTATACTCGCCTTGCGTGCAGGGAGTGCACACTAGCCTAGTGTCTGTGAGCGCTTTAGCTGTTTATTTACGCGGTTCAGAGTATATTTTCCGAGTTTCATAAGAATATGAGATAGTGCTGAGATTCACTAGTCTTGAATAGCCTTCAGGGTCATGCAACTTAGCTCAGTATTATTGTCAACATGGCTGTGCATTGCATACTGCTAAGTATGGCAGCAAATGCCAAGTTACTGCCATAGACTCAATAAAATTACTACATTAAGGGGGATGCTATAGGTATAGTAGTTGCAATTTTTTCATCGTTAATTGATCTTTACTAAGGAACATACACATGGATGAGTATCAACAAAGCTTTCTGTGGTACCAATTACACAAGTGTGCATGCCATTTTACATTTCAGTCAATTAACTTGACCACTGAAGTATGAAAAACTGTGTACATAGACATACACTGGACAGATAAGCCTAATTAGTAGAAATGCAGTAAGACACATTCTTATTGTAGACACACTTAGCACTTGTACATACTATGTGTATTAGGACATAAGCCTTCATCACCTGCTTTGTGTGTATTTGCTTCAAATAGAATAGTATCAACTTAGTACTTATTCAGTTTTGCAATTGGTTTTCATTACATTCTGAAAAGTCTCAATTCATCACATTACCAAGTGATGCAGTAATAGGCATCATGTAAGTCAAATAAATGTTTTCAGTCATCATTTTCATGCTTTTTAGTGATTAAATCCAACATGCTGCTACTTTTGATTGTTGTGAAGTGTGGTTTTAGCCTTGCTCTTGTTTTTTAGATTCCGTGATGTATTTTGTAAATCCGTTTCAAGATTACTGAAACGTTGGACCCAGGGACAGTGATTTTGTTAGATAGGATATCTGTTATTTCAGCTAGGTGAATGTAATTCCGTAATTAGTAGTGGACAAAAGTAAATATGTTATGACTAGTTTACCGTTGGTAAGTAGAAGGCAAAGCTTTGATGTTGCTTTGTTTATTTCAAATTGGCTTACTTTATCTTAAAATACTTAAGTGTATTAAGGTTGTCCCCTTCTCTCCCTCAGCCAATTGTCACCATTCCATATTTTCTCCCCAACAAACAATTTTTATTTTTTCACAATGCCACAAGTTGTTTCTCTCTTGACCAGGTATACCTTCTGGAAAGTACTTAAGTATAGGCCTGGTTTAGTTTTTGGTTACAGCAACGAAATAATGTTTATCTTGAAAGTACTGGGATGCAAAAACAAATAGTATCATACATTTATTCAGGTCTTGAATGTTTTAAACATACTTTAGAATGATGGAACTAAATCAAGAAATTAAACAATCTGATTATGTAGTTTTATAAGAAAATCAGTATGGGAAACCACATTTATATCTAAGATAATTTTATAAATTATTAAATTAGGAGGTTTCTGAGAGGCTGATGGCTGTTAACGAAGGTTATTTATAATTTGCAATATATTTAAAACATTTAAATATAGGTATTCAGAGGGTAACAAATATATACTACTGCTAAACCAATGAGTTGTTTTGATAGCTATAATGTGGAAGTTGTGTTCGGGTGAAACTTAAATTACAGTACATTTTATAAACTAAAGCAAATAGAAAGCCTTGTTATTAGGCAACTGAAAATGTCTTGGTAGCGAACGGGTTGCATTTCTATATAATACAGGCGTTTGTAGCAAACAAGTACCCTACTGCATTATTACGTTTTTCGTGACTTTTGAGGACATTATTGTTATTCGTAGGGCCAAAAATGAAAATAACGTGTATAGACCAGTGACCATTGCAGAAATTAGATTTGTGCGATTAATAAATTAAAATGTAGTTATTAAGTGTGACGTGTTACGCGTGACTTGCTACGCTCTTCCGCGCAGGTGGCATGCGAAGCTATAAATGTTCTGCCGGTAGGGGCTCTTGTGTAGTGAGTGGCATCATGGCGGTCGATGTGCACCGTCTGTGCGGGAAGCTGTGCAGTGTTTTAGTTGTTTTAGACTTAATATTGACTATTGTGACAGCCCAGACAATACCAATCACTGACTCTGTTTCAGTTCTTCACGAAAATGTAGTGAGAAACGTTAACAACGAGGAGTTTTATAAATGTTTACTAATGCTTGTAGGTCGCGGTTTTTACAGTGAAATGAAGGTTAAACCGGTAGAGTATTTTGTTGAAAAAGGTAGCGAATGCGACAAGGCAAGTGACGTTGAAAATTACTCTTCCAGGACCGTGTGGTCCAACACGACAGTGGCCCATGTGGCTCTGTTGATACCACTTACGTCCAAAGTGATGGCTAAGGGTCGTGTTTACATTTGTGCGAGTGCGTCAAATATGCCTGGTGCGTTTGGTGGCGAGGTAATCAAATGGCTTCATCAGGGTGAAAACGTGGTTTTCAGGACTAGAAGCGGCACTGAAAAATCCTTGACAGCAGGACGTCATTCTACAGAAGAAAATAATGACCAGTATTGGTAAGTACGGTAACCATACATTTATTTTGTGTGCCAGTTTGAGCGAAAGACTAAAACATAAGATTTTGGAAAATTAATATTTTTGAAGAAGGGTCTAGTCAATCTGTACAACGCCAAAAAAAAGTGCACGCCTGTTAATTACACTTGAAATCGTTATATACTCAAATGTATGTATTTTTATGAATAATGCCAGGTAAGTATGCGAATCGTTAGAAACGTGGTTTTTATGTTTATTTAAAGAGTTGTCAAATCGGTCCTATTTAGTGTTCGTCACGAATAAGCATAGGTATCGGAACTAAAATTTGCCGGCGTCTAAAATGCTGAAAATTAAAATATTGTCCTAGGTGTAAAAATATCTTTGAAATATTTTACGGAATTTAATGAGCGCCTATCATTCGCGGTTGTAACTTGTACGAACTAGCTGGAGGAAGAAAATTGGAGCTTGTTAGCCTACTGGTATTGTTGCACGTAGATTCTTGCTGAAATTAGTGGTTTTTGTGATTCACCGGCTTACCTTTTAGGTACCTACGCATCTACGTCGATTAATACCAGTTTCCTTTAACTTATTGGATTTTATTCTGTTTTTTTTTATGGGAACCGCAATACATGTATTAACTCTTTCTCTTTTCTCCATGCGATAAAACTTTAATGCAGCACTTCAGTTACATACAAAAATCTAGCCGGACAGAATAATTCCACGAAGTAACGGAATCTGTATATTGGTTAGACCTGTGACAAGCACTGATCCAGTGATGATTTTTTTAGGTGTTTAGTGGAAAAAGGGGGGGGGGGGGAATTGCAAGGGAGAGCCGGCACTGTGTGTGAATGTCTAAAAAATTTCCCTACGAATATGTATGAAATACCCCATTCTACTGCAAGTACACTTTTAAGATATCTTAATTTACACTGTATTTGTATTTTTTGTTTCGGGATGGCGATTGCTCTACCACTCCAACTCTTGGATCTGTCACTGCGACTAACGCATTAAGACACCGGATAAGTTAGATATAAGTTGCACGTTTTCGTGTTGGAGAGGGTGTGGTGGTAACTCGACACATCATCAATGAAGGTAGGTACCAGCCTCTCTCTTCAAATCATTATGTTATATGGGTAATATGTTGTGAATTGCTACGTAGGCTGTAACTGTCCGGTGCCATAAACCTTCCAACCTCATCGCTGTTACCAAATAGTAAATTCGATTCCCTCGGTAAATCAAACCTACCAAACATGGAAGATTACTCCATTGTTCCCGCAGACTCTCACTACTATTCCTTCGCCTTCCTCCGTACTCTTTTTGAGTTACAGGCAATTCAAAAGGTCCTTCTCCCTCACTCTTCTCTCTGTTCACCATCTTAAAGATCTTGACAGGTCTTTATAGTCTTCTCCCGGGTCCATAAGTGAATTTCACTCAGATTCCTTCAACATCAGAAGGCCGAAAGCTCCCACTGATTTAATGAGCCCGTCCATGTTTTCTCCGCCGCGCGTTCCTCTAATTCCACATACGGGACCCATTCTGACGCCTCATGGTCAAGCATTGGCTGAACCATCGTGCTGTGTACATTTTCCTTCAACTCCCTTCAGTAGACCTACTCTTACCAGTTCATATACTTCTAGAATTCACTCCCCACCCTATGTCATTCTGCAGCAGTTCACTTTGGGACTTCAAATCTGATTCTTTCTCAGTCATGCCCTTCCTTCTCATCTGTAAATGTATGTCATTAACTCCAGGGGCGTCATTTCAGGTTTTTCTTGGGGGGGGGGGGGGGCAAGAATTTTTTCCGGCAACAGTTACCTTGTTGCGTCTTTTTTATTAATTAAGCATGTATAAATTAGAAACTTTAATAATAAAACTTTAGTTTTATGTGCGTAAGTTAGCATTATTTAAATTTTAAAAAAAATTTTATAACCTACACTTAAAATTTTATATCCAAGTGAGGGGGGGGGGGTCATTTGTCTCACCTTGCCACCCTCCCCTAAATGACGTCCCTGATTAACTCTCCTCGAAAACCTCTATATCTTTCACATAAGGCCTACCTTCGTTTTGTTCTCAGTTTGCAATCGTATCCTAACAGTGTCGTATCTTTTTCTTCACCCACTTCTGCATATAACAGTCATTAACAAACAAATCTTAATTTACTGCCGGTAGTCGGTACTTCCAATCCTATGCCATTTGTCAAAAGGTACTGAAAATATAAGGAACCAAGCATGCTTCCCTGTGTCACGTCTTTGATATACAGTAGGCCTATTTTCTCCCTCTTGTGATAATTCACCCACTTTTACCCTTCCTCCTCCTGTAAGCAAGTTACAAGTCCATTGCACTACCCATTTGTCTGTTAACAAATCAGCCACTTTTCTCATTGAAAGTGTGTATGGCACCTTGCCGCATGCTTCCTCAGCCAATTACGGGTGCGGTCTACCGCAATTTTCATCGCCATTTTTTAATGTTTTATTTGTACCAGAAAATTTTTTTCTGGTTTTAGACACAAAATGTGACTAAATTTGGCTCTTGTGAATTTTTTTTTTTTTTTTTTTCATAGTTTTCACGTAATGGCATGTTAAAAAGTCATGTTTTGCATGTTTCCGTTTTAACGACTACACTAAAACCAACTGATATACCAAACTAAAAAAAAATCACAGTGGATAAAGACATTGAAGGCTACAATGTCATGCTCATAAAAATAAAGACTAAAAATTATTTGTATTTAAAAAAATGCTGAAACTGAAAATAAACATTTTAAAAAATTCAAAAATTTTCATAAGAGCCAAAGTTAGTCACATTTTGTGTCTAAAATACGAAAAATTATATCTGCTACTAATAAAAAAGATGGCGATGAAAATTGTGGTATACCGCGCCCTTAAGCAGGCAATCCACCTGCTTCTCCTCATCAACTGCCTCCACTATGTCTTCTCAAGGGTAAAAATGCGCAATTATATATTTGTGTGACATAGTGTTAGTTTTATAGACGTTGATTGTGACTGCGTTTTCCACATGTTGAAATTTTTTTTCCTATAATAGCCTTTTCATTGGCGCCATATGATGTCAAAGTCAAGATATGCATGTTGCGGGAACATGCAAGCAACAAAAACCACCTGATTTACTTGAATGAAATCATTTACTCTGAAATTTGATAGTGTATGCTAAAAGATTTAATATCGCACAGTAAAATTCCTTTGTATTTAAAGTATTTAAAAAAGAATTCTGAAAATAATATGTTCTTCATTTATGGCAATTTATAAACGAAATGCAAAGGGGTCTTGTGTGTTTCTAAATCTTTTAGAATATGACCCATATCTAATTCCAGTGTAAATTATTTCATTCGAGTAGGTCAGTTGGTTTTTGTTATTTGTATGTTACTGTAACTGGCACCTCTTGACTTTGACATGCCACTATAGGACAATGAGAGCTAAAAAAAAATTTTCTTATCACAAGTGAACAATGTAGTCACAAAAACATCTATAAAACTAACACTATGTTGTACAAATATAAAATACGCATTTATGTTACATGAATACCCTTAAAAGGGATGGAAGTAGTGAATTTTTTACCCCACCTTACATCAGTGCTCCAAAAATAAGAATGTCTGTAACTATGTAATAATGTAAGGAGGTGTACAAAAGTAACGTTTATGGACTGTCGAGCTTGTAGCTGCGTCTCGCAGGAGTAATGTTAGTATTGCTGCAGCCAATTCAACTTTACTACATATTGCTACATCTGTTCCTCAATTAGGCCCCTGTACTCAATGTGAGACATGGTGGTCTGGAGGTGCCAGGTCTCCATCTCCTCCCCCTACTTCTATATCAAAACCACCATTATCTCGTCCCATTCTTGTAACTTGCACTCCTCCAATGACCTGTTGGATGTCACCTTTAGATAGTTAACTCCCTCCCACCCAACTATTCCCTATATCATCTGCCTTATTAGCTAGGCTACTCTTTAACATTTGCATTTAGTGCTGCTATTTCTATCTCACACTTCCTTACACATCGATTTTTATGTGACTTTGTATACACATTATATTATAAATTTCTGTCATATTGAACACTTAAAAGTGCTGGCCGACTACCCCACCACCACCAACATTGGCACATCTCTGTCACTGCCCTTTGCCGATCGAGCGAGGTGGCTCACTAGTAACACGTTGGTCTCTTATTCGCGTGAACCCTGGTTTTATCCCCGGCTCCACCGTGATATTGCGAAATCATTCCAGGCGAATGATAGGGTGGTTCCTATTTTATGGCCATGGCCTTTTTATGAATTTCCGAACCATTGGTTCCGTCTCTAAAGGCCTCGATGTTGAGATGTTGCCTAGCACCTCTACCTATATCCTTTTACCTTCTTTAGATGCCAACGTTTTCCCATTTCTTCCCTTTACGTTGCTCCATCATGCTCCCTTAGTTATTATTTCCTTGTCTCATTTCTTTCTTGTACTCATGTCATTCCGTCGTTCCACCATTTTGCATGGATATTTTTGTTTGAGCTACCTATAATAAGGTGGGTTTCTCAGCCCTTACTCTTTTCTGTGTTATACATGTTTTTCATTATTGCAACTATTTTTATGCATTCTCACCTCACAATCTTCTTAAGTCCGCTTCTCAAATATATCCCATCCTGCCACACAGTCCCTTTCACTACACTGCTCAGCCATTGTCCTTCTAATCCCTAGTTCCACCATTGGAATGTCATGGTCACTGATCCCTTCTAAAACTACTGAATCATCATTCCCAGATTGGATTAACTTGGCTATAAGTTACATCTGGTACTGAACAGACATCCTCTTCATTCTACGTAGTAGGTCCTATTCTGTCTGTTTACTACACTTTTGTTCACTAACTCTTCTGGCATTGTCTGCATCACATGGCTCATCCCTTCTGACCCTCGATCCAGTATACACCTAAAATATTTCCCTGTCACAGCACATTGCCTGACTTTGTCTGTCAACCATATTCTTGATCATCTAGATTTTATTTCGCCCACTAAGGTGGCCTATACGCTACCAGTACTTTAATATTCCCGCCATTTCCTTTCATATCAGTTTTCATTTCTTCTTCACTAATTCATTCCTTAAAGAATTAACCTAGACTGATCATTTTAAGCGACATCTTTTAAGAGGTATCAGTTCCCGCCATCTTGGAATTTATATGTCTGTACAGAGGGCTAAATAAATGCCATGTATGACATATATTATCTTATAGAGCGTCATGAATACCTTCACTACCTTTGTTAATTTTTAACTGGTGAGTTAATCATTCTAATATCTGTGCTAAGTCGGACGTAAAATTTAGTGAAACAGCTTTTTATGTAACGCAGAATGTGAATTTTGAGTTCTCCAATAACCAAGCATTGAACTACAGAATGAATGACTCATAGTATAAAGTGGCCGACCTACACTGTGTGTTTTGGGTTTGGAATAGTTTGTCAGTGTATTTAATCTCCTTTGCACTGTTTGTTTATAGAAGACTGAACACTCGTACTTTGCTAGCTCAGGACAATTCTAACCTCTAACAATTCAGTATGGTGAATGCTTAGACTTCATTCAGTTCAGTCCGATGGGCGTGATCATTTCAATCTTGATTTTAGACTCCACCTCGGCGTCTGGACTGGATTTCACCTTCTACTTTTACTTTAGTCCAATAGGAATGTGTTTAAAATAGGATTTTCACCAGAATTCTTCAGGCCACTCAAGAGTTCAGTAAAGATTTAGATCCTAAGTGTTTGTCTAATAAGCATGGCCGTAGATATCTGAAATCCAATACTCACCATGTGAGTGATGGAAAATATTTAATATTTGCTTTATTTACACTCGTTCAGCTCTTTTTAACTACTGTTGGCTAGCTGGGTTTGAGACATTGATGATCCGTGCTCTCTGCACGCACTTTACACAGACCATTGTGTGGTTCTTCAATTCATTCGTTTAATTTTCCACGGCTACTTATTGTTAGCTGAATATAGCCTGCTTCTGTAAGGATTTTAGTTCGACTTTTTTTTGTTGACAATCCTGTTTTTAATGTTTACCGGGAAGCAGCACGATGTTTTTTCTCTGTCGCAGGTTGTGTGTACATAAACGTGTTTGCACCTGGCTGTTAAAATGCCTAAGCTAAGTAAAACCCCTATTCACTTCCCACCCCCCTCCCCCAAAAAAAAGAAAAAGTCGTTTAATTTACACGACAACTTTCAGGACAAAAGACAACTAGAATTATTAGTAAGACAGACTATACTTAGCACCAGAACTGCATTTATCAGGATCTAGCTAAGGCACTGAAGTAAGAGTTTCCAGTAGAAAAGCCAATGTTCAGTGCGACAACAAACGGAACTTAAGTTTATGTAAGGTGCACATTAGTCTACCGGTAAAAATGCACCTTTCCCGATTGGGTGACAGTATTATTTTTTTCTCATAGGATCACATTCGAAGATAACTATTGATGAATATTGTACACAGAAATTATGTAATATGTAAATGAGTTAGGCCTACATAATGATTTTTACTTGGATAAGGAACGGTTTTATGTTTCGGGGGTTGGGACGAATGTGGAGTGACTGAATACGTGTTTATAGTAAAATGTTCAATCCAGATCGTTCTGTAAATTAAGCACAGTGCGAGGATGGATTGTCTGAGGATGGAATTTGTCAACTTGATGCACCGAGTGAGGTGGCGCAACGGTAACACGTTGGACTCGCATTCGGGAGGACGCAAGGTTCTATTTCCTGCTCTCGCCATTCTGATTTAGTGTTTTCGTGGTTTCCTGAAATATCTTCTGGCGAATACTAAACTGTGCCATGGCCGACCCTTGCTTGCTTCCTGTCCTTGTATAAATTCTATATTGATTTCCCTGTCGACGAGAAGTAAAGCCCAATTGTATATAGGCCTGTTAGTGTCTCTCTCTCATATATGTAAATTGAATCGACCATTTAAGTAAATGCTGACTAGAGTATGAAATTTTAGTTTACAGGGAAGGAACAGAACTCTAGTTTCAAACTGATAATGTAAACGTATTTGTTTACTGTTCCAGGTTTCTACCGGTATATTCTTTTAGGGTATTATAATCAATCATTTGCTAAGATGAACCGTATGCCTGTAGCTGTAATCATGGAGGTGAGCCCTTTTAAACATGTTGAAAGTGAAGTAAACCTTTGACTGAAGTTGATCTGTTATTAAACCAATATAAACTTAAGTCTACCTCGGCTAATCGACTGTTTTTTTCACTTCAGCGTAGTACAAATTTAAGAAGTCAGTACTCGGGTTTTTTGTCTGATTTATGCCAGTCGTTCTTGAAATCTCTGAGCTGTCGATAAAGATGTGCTAAATCTATCTGTATACTTGTCAGTACATACAGTACTATTTTAAGTCGCGGCAATAATTTTGTAGTAGCTGACGTAAACATATTCATTGTTTATGCAGCTACTTGCCGACATCTTATGCTCTTGTTGCGTTTGACTATTTCGACAACATAACTTAGGCGACGTCTGTGGTGCTGGAACCGCATGGCAGGTACAAACGACGTAAGGTTTTGAGAGCGGGCACTAGTGTTGTTTTATTTCGTAAATATTGGTCAACTAGCTGTCCCGTTGCGGCTTCGCCCGCGTGTACTATAGAAAAGGGTAACTAACTTTTAATTACGTATTAATTGATTGTGTTACTATATTCTCCATATATCTTAAACTTGCGAATTACCTTAATGTGGTTTGTATATAATTACGTACACAAACTTTGAAGAAAATAGTATGTATCCCGACATTACTTTTTAGGTATTGGTGTACGCTTCATTTTAAATCAAAAACCACCTCGATATCTCAAATGGTTCAGGAGATACGGATGATTAATTGAAAACACGATTTTTTTTCCCGGTTTTCAAAGACGAATTTTAACTAATCCTAAAACTGCTTTTTATACATTTATATGAACAACATTCTGATGACATTTATATGAACAACATTCTGATACAAAGATCACCTCGATATCTTAAGTGGTTTAAGAGAAATAGTGGATTTATTGAAAACACATTTAACGGCTGTTCATCCCCTTAATTTCCGAATTTCGAAATATCGAAAAATTATGAAATATGCAGTTGCTTAGGCAATGTTTTAAAGTAAAAATATTAACAATATATCAGAGTTATCGAGAGTTTCGTGAAAACACGTTTTGCCCCTTTTCACCCCTTTAATTTTCGTTTTTCGAAAAAAAATCCTTTTTTAGAGGGTGCCTAGGCCGTGGGGGGAAAGCTACGCTGAAAATTTCACGTTTCTAGGTCCATCGGTTTGGGTTGCACGTCGACGAGTGAATAAATGAGTGGGGCACTTCATTTTATGTATAGAGATTAAGTATATTTACAACTGTTTACGTGACTATTGAAAAGAGCGTAGATACTGTCTCCCACAGTAACCGATGAAATAATGTTTGTATCTTCTCCCCCACTCCCAACAATTTTTTTTTTTCCTGAAATGTATGAGACTCAATTTGCGTGGGCGCTGCTGTGGTATCGTTGGCGATCTCCAGGAAACCTTACATTACACGAAATATTGAGTGGTACAACGGTTACACACACACTTAAAACACACATGTTCTCACTACTCGGTGGAATACCACTGAACATTCGTGACTTGTTAGCACGATGGGCCACTCGCACTCAGGCCATCTTGGAGTTGCAGTATCTATGGGCAGTGGAATCCATCGGGGGAAGGGGGGCACACAACACTCCTTTATCTACGGTAAGCGTGAACAATTATGAAGTAAGCACTAACTTATGCCATCGTGTGTTTAGTGGTATTTTTTTTCTGTAAAACTATAATATTTTAGCATATTTGTTGTTGCCTATTTAATAATTGTAAAATGCGTAGTATTTATTTTGTTTTCCAATTTTGATTGTTGACCTAACGACGAACATCAGTCATCCCTGACGTTGCTTGAGCGACTACACACGCAATGCGAATATTTTTCTATGTAAAACGTGGTACATAAAGAGTAAACAGTTCATCGGAATCCACGGGTTTTTCAGATGCTAGTATGCAAACATCTAAATAGGCAATCCTCTAAAATACATCTTGGTAAATAAACAGTTAATACGTTTAAGGTGCGCTATAAGTGACTTGCAGTTGTTCATTTGATTCCGGTGCAAAGTTATATGCTAGGATGCTTTATTATAGCCAAATATGTGACATTGCGTCAGTCCTGTGGATGATGGGAAGCTGCACTTCCCGCCGATACACAGACTCGTGAGAACATCATTCCAGCCGTAAATAAGGATCCTGAGCCCAGTTCAAGTTAGACGCATCCCGCCATCGGTTTAGTAGTATAGAACTCTGCGGCAGCCAGATATTGCCTCAAAAAGTTTTGGCAAGAGGTGTTTATCTAGTATGATCACTTATCAGGTTTTCAAATTACTGACTATGGAAAACCTATAAATGTCTGCGAACTTTTTAATCGTTTCCTGTAAAGTCAATAGCCTGTTTATAACAGGTTATAGGACTTGAATGTTTTGTAAGACTTTGCAAAGTCGAAAAATATTTTATTTTTTAACTAACAGCACGTAGGCTATTGATGCATATTTATGAACCACAATATCGTCAGTATTCTTCTCTGAGAGTCAAATGATGTGCGGGGTATACAATGATTTATGTTAGTAACCGAGTTGAAATTTTTCTTCCATTTATCTAATGTTTACTTCGCGTTGTCACGAACGAATTTTTAGTGTGTTTGCATAATTGTCAGCTAGCTAGTTTTTTTCTCTTCATCTCGGTCGTGGTCTCCTTTACTTTTTTTTATGTTGCAGTTCTGATAACTCGCAGTGAGCATTGTTTCGTCATAAACATTGGTAATCGTTTTTCTTGCCACACTGTACTGGCATAACATCGAAGTACAGCGCAATCCTTTCACATTGCCTAGTTCCCATTATTGTATGAAAACAGCTATTTGCAACATTCCGTTCGTTTAGTTCAAAATAGCTGTACGATGCACTATCGCCGCCTGACTAGCTTGATAAGCTGAGTTCGCGTAAATTGGAAGTAAAATGAATGATATGCGTATGTATGTTACCAGGTCAGTGGGCGGAACTTCGTTATAATATACTTCGGTCATACGGCCGTAACACGTTGAGTGGTCTAACCTTAGTAGCGTGATTGTACGAGTCTGGCTGCGATGTGTAGATATTATTTTGGAGATCCGTTTGACATTTCGAGACCATGGTTGCCGATCCGTCCATCACGCCTTCACGTTTCCTACTTGCGAACTTGGGCAGTAACCCCAGCATAACTCTTTTAAGCTAGATACCCGTAGTGTAGTCTGAACAGTGTATCACCGTGCGACATTATACTTATTTTTCGTGGTCTTATTTTTACTATCCTTGAAATTTTCACTAAAATTTAACGTAAACTCTTACCTAGGTTTGAAGTATTTTTGATAAATTTTTAATGACCCGTTTGTTAAAAAAGTATCAAAATACATTCAGATCTTACACTTACGGGCGTTCAAGTGGCAAAAATGCATAATTTTATATTTGCATGACAAATTGTTCGTTTTATAGACTTTACTTGACACTACAATTTCCGCTTGTAACATTTTTTTAGCGCACATAGTTTTCCTATAGCGACATGACAGTCAGAATTTGCAAGTTACGGGAACATTGGGATAAGAAAAACCAAGTGACGTACTCGAATGAAATAATTTACACTTAAATTAGATATTATGTGTCATATGCTAAGAAATTTAAAAGCGCACAACAAAGTCCTTTTGTATTTTTTTTTTTTTTTTTAATTCTCTTAAATAAGGTACATTGTCAGTATTTTCAGATTTTTTTAAGTAAGTATAAAGGAATTTCCTTGTGTGTTTTAAAATATTTTAGCATTTAGCCTATAACATGTAATTTCAGTGAAAATTATTTCATTCGGGTAAGTCACTTGGTTTTTGTTAGCTATTTCTACATTCCCGTAACTTGCAAATTCTGACTGTCAGGTCGCTATGGGAAAACTGAGAGAGAATTTTTACAAGTGTTAAATGTAGTCACAAGTAACATATATAAAACACTTATGTCTTGCAAATATACGTGAACAGCCTTAATAGAAGTATGGCCAAAAATTCATTTTAGGGTAATCCGTTGGCTTTCGACCCGCACAATCACACTATTGCAGATATAATATGCGTGCTATAGCATGATCGGGACCTGGAAACACGCTGGCTCTATCGCCTAGTTCTGCTCACTCAGTACTGCATCATTGCCTTTAAGAGTGCGTGGTAGATAAATAAACACTGAAAACGTCAATAGATTGCTACGCTTTTTTCGAAGCCAATATGGATAAAATACTCAATGACAATCTTAGATAATGGTATTTGCCAACTTTCTGAGTAACTATTTATTCAGAATTACTAATTCGTTACGCGTGATCTCTTGCGCCGCAGTTAAATGCGCGAGGTTCCGGCGTCAGAGATTGTGCCTCAGAAGTTGGTAACACTGGAAACTATTTTGTTTAAAACTTTGGCTAAAAGTATTGTCTAGGATTGCTTTTGTTTAATTTTCGCTAATTGGTTTCAAGAAACCTACAGTTATATTTATACATTAATTATTTAAGCGTTGAATTATGTACCACGCCCTCTTAAGCGCAAGGTTCTATACTATCATCTACTTACTTCTCGAGGGGGAGGGGTGACAAATTTTCGTCAGAGCTTAAGGCCATGATCTTTCATTTATTTAAAACAATTGCAAATAACGCGAATATTTTTTAACGAAATACTTCATACGATCCATAATTTTTCCAGAGCGTTTTTTTTTTTAAATAATGTTCCGTTTGCTAGCAAATAATTATTTTGCTTCATTTTGGCTTATTTTGACCACTAAATATGTGATTTAAAGGGCAGAAATCTAAAAATCCGATTAGTGCATTACAACAGAAAAATTCAGATACAAAGGATGATATGTAAGTCTTAAAACTGTAAGAATGGATTTTTTATATATGTATTAATTTGCGTTAAAAACAAGTATTTTCGAAACCACTGCAAAACTAAAGAGCGAGGACTTAACATCGAGGTCTTCAGCGTTGGTGAGGGGTGACGAGGTGAGTATGTAGCAGCGCCGGAATGAAAGGGCGGGGGGAAACGTGAGATCCCCGAGAAAACCCGCCGACCAACGGCATTGTCCGGCACGATTCCCACATGCCGGGAATTGAACCCGAATCGCCTTGGTGGGAGGCGAATGGTCTGACCATTCGGACACTGCGGCTCCCACTTAACTTATGAGTAGTATTATAACGCTTTGCAACCCTACCCCGCAGGATTATGGATGTATCTCTCCTCTCGAGGATTTAGTGTTGCAAGCAGTAAGGTATTTTTAATTTATACTCGAGGAATTAGTGTTGCAAGCAGTAAGGTATTTTTAATTTATACCCATTTTCTGTGTCGATTTACGCACAGTGGTACATGTTTCATGAAATTTTGTTTTACTTTTACAAATACCTAACTATCCGCCTCGGCTCTCTATATAATCTGCGTTTGTATACGTGACGTAAAAAATCGATAACGAGCCAAGGTTGCCGCGGCCGGCGTATGTAAAGCAGTCTTGCCTCTACGCGCAAGCCACTCAACTGGCATGCAGAGCTTTGCTAATATTCATTTTCCAATGATCGTTTAAGAGAGCGTGGTACATAATGCAACGCTAAAAGCATTAATGTGTAAATGTAGGTTTCTGGAAAACAACAGCAATCATGCCAACGTTTTAAACAAAGTTGTTTCCACTGTTACTATCTCCTGAGGCACAATCTCTCTCTGATGTTGGAACCTCGTGCATTTAACTGCGGCGCAAGAGATCACGCGTAACGAATCAGTAATTCTGGATAAATAGTTACTCATATAGTTAGTAAATACCATTATTTAGGATTGTCATTGAGTATTTTATCCATATTGGCTTCGAAAAAAATCGTAGAATTCAATCGTTTATTTATTTACCACGCACTCTTAAGCGGTGACCATATTTTGTTTGTTGGGAGATAGTTCAAAGTCCAACGCGTGCTTCTATTTGTGCGTTTTTCGAATCTGTTTGGTATATTCCCTGATGCGGCAGTCTGAAAAAGCTGTTCTTAGACATTTCGGGAGGCCCAAAATATATTGTAATACGCGTACCTAAGTTTTAAACTAGGGGTCATTCATTGAAATGCGTGTTATTTTCGTAGACAAACAATTTTGGTAGCTACGCATTATGTAGTTTCGTCAAAAAATTAATATTCTCTCAACTCGCTGCAACGCATTTCTAGCGTAGGTAGCATTAAAGCTTGGTTGCACTTGTCAATTTGGATTATTCAATTTGTCGCTTAGGGCCAAATAGAAATTTTGAGACGAAAATGAGGAAACTGTGGTTATTTACCTTACGCTACAGTATAGACATACTGACTTAAGTTGCGGTTACACTGGATACAGATCTACTTCTGTGTTCAGTTTTTTTTTTTTTTTTTTTTTTTAGAGTAACGAGCAACGAGCTAGTCCAGATCGCAGTCCCATTCTCGTTCAAAGCAGTGGCGTCATTTCAGGTATTACTTGTGGGAGGGAGGGGGGGGGTAAGATTTTTTTTTTCGGCATCAGTGACCTTGTTGCATCTTTTTTATTAATTAAGCATGTATCAGACACTTCAATAATTAAACTTCAGTTGTATGTGCTTAAGTTAGTATTATTTAAATAAAATACAAAACATATTTTGTACCCTTAAAATTCTAAATCCAGGGGGTGGGGAGAAATTGCTCCCCCCCCCCTGCCCCCTCTAAATGACGTCCCTGGTTCAAAGTAAACCAGTTTAATGCGTTGTTTCGAACAACATATTGGCTGCTTGGAGTAACGATCTGTTTCACAAACATGGCTGATTTTTGGTCCGACATTTTGCGTTCGTTAAATAATACTAACTTTCGGTGTAAAATAGTTATTTCCACTTTACACACAGCAGCATTGCAGTTGGATGCAATATGATGATTAAAAAGTCACGAATGTTGTGTGCAGATATGATAATAGTACATTTCAGGTTCCCAGTTTGTTGGGGTTAGAAAGTTCATTGTTTTTTTTTTCTTTTCTATTTAGTCGTTTAACCTAACAAACATGTTTAGCTTTTAAATATTATCAAACATGGCTGCCGAATGTATTTAACTGAACAGGTTTAAGACCTCTAGTGTGACCGCGGCCTTATTATTAATTTATTTATTTTAACTCGAGCAAAATTCAGCACCACGGCCGTTTTACAATTTGCCGTGCATATTGTTCACTACATACAGTTATAAAAATACAATCGTTAGAACAAGCAATAAGGTACATAAAAACTTACTTTAAAGTGAGCACTTTCCTACACATAATAATATTAAATAATACATATTTATTGAGGCTGTAAAAGTAAAGTTTTGAGAGTTGTGAAATGTTTAACACTAGTTTTTGGTTGCCTGTAAGTTTTCGGATCTAAAATATTAAAGATGGACGCATTATGTCTGGCAGAAAATTGTAAGCAGTGCTCAGTTCATTCTGAACAGCCCTATATAGGACTACCACCATACAACTTGGCCGCAGTTAGTGAGGAAAATATTTTAACGGACATTTAAGTTTGCTTGGTTAGCGCTGCTGCTTATAGTTACACGTTACAATCTCAGTATTCGTGTATGTACTGAAGTCAAGACGTATAGAATGTAACCTAAAATCGGCAATGTCTGCATTACCAAGCCTACCGACGCTGAACTTTGTATTTTGCCAGTAAGCAAGCGCCTTTGCGAATCGGCGGCAAGCGACTATTTATCATCTTGGCAAACATAGACCAGGTGCAAAGTTCAGTGGCGCTGGTCCAAAGATTGCTGTGCTGAAGCAGTTTGCTAGATACTTTTAATGCCAGCACACTCAGACTCTTTTTAGTTCAGTGCATATCAAGGCAAATATATAATTAAGCATACATGTAATATATATATATATATATATATATATATATATATATATATATATATATAGTGTGTGTGTGTGTGTCATTGCAAATGGAGCTGCACTGGGAACAAAACAATGATGCAAGAGTTATTGCCAACTTTACAGCCGTACACGAGTTAAACGCCATCGTGATTTTTGGGTCTTGTTAGTCGGTTATGTCTCATTCCTTGAAGTAAAATGACATAATTGTGCTCGAAACCAAAGATTACTGTGTAAATGAGATTACAGAGCGTAGGGTACTTTGAAATCTTAAAAAGTATCTAAAGGTTTTAAGCGTGATACACATCGTATGTCGGATGAGAACGAAACGCATCGGAATTTTCTGACATTAGGCTAATAATTTTAGGGGGTATTGCTTCGGGCTCCTAATTAATGGTACAGCAGAATTTTTTTTTTCTCTCTCTTCGGTGCACAAGAAATCGAAATGCAACAATCGTGTAGGTGCGTGTCTACACAGCTATGGAAAATTGATAGTGTATAGGTTCGAAACCGAATCTTAATTTCGAAAAGTAGCAATGAACTGGAATCATTCATAGAGAAATATTTTGCGTTTTTAGGAAGTTTTTCATCGGTTGACATGCAAGATTGGGGCCAAAAGTGTTTTTATTACTTGTATCGATATGTTGTTTTTTAATGTTCTTTCCGAAAAAATGGGTCAATCTTGTATTTCACATTAGTATAACACTCCAAAAATCACATTTTTAAGAGCATTGGTGCGTGGAAAACATAACAGTGGTTAAACTGCACATGGTGTCATTGAAAGTGGCCCTGTAGTTACCTGCTGTATGGATGATCGTATTTTGCAAGTTCGAGGCTTAGAAGCGCGGAAGCGGCAAGGACGAGACAACACGCGAATCACGCCTCATCCTAGCTTCTAGGCACAAGTTACAGAACTGGCGTGCGGTCTTCTCACCGACGAAGAACCTTATGAGACTTTGGGAGGCGAACCTATTATTTTATGATATGTCATTAGAGATAAATGTGTACTGTACACGCCTATCCTTTTAAAATACTCCGCGCAGAGATTAACATACATTAAAAAGACCGCAAAGACTCCCATTATTGGCCGCTCTAGGAAATATGTTTTAATATACAGTGGTGAACTTGAAATGGGTAACTTATACACACGTTTAACGTTCTTTAAATTATGTTCCTAAGCAGACATCACTCGTGTGCGTTGAGCATTCGTATCTGCACATCGCTTGGTGGCCTGGGCAGACGGCCACCTTAAGGCCATGCTATTTTTGTAATGTTAATTTTTTTTAAATCCTAACAGATAGCAGATATCGCAAAACCTTTACACAGAAATGTTGGAAATTGATTGTAATGTGTAGCCTAATTGTTTCAAAACATATGTTGTTATAACTTTAGTTAATTATTGACTTTAAGAATATTTAATTAGGTCAATAGCTAGCCAATGTTATAGGTACTTGTGTTTTTAAAAAAGTAGCTACATAGTATAGACAATTTCCATCACTGCTGTGTAGGTAACGGTTTTGCGATATATAATCCCTTTCACGATTAAAAAAATTGATCTCGCAAACAAAGAGTAAATAGGAACTGGTGGCATTAATGGTTGACATTTTCATGCAAGTTATTCACCCAATTTTATTTTCTGTTTATGATATTTCCAACTCTTTAGTCGTTCTGTGATACTATGTATGGCAAGCCTTACAGCACATCGCCTGACGAAAAGGCAAAACGTATCTGTGTGATAACAGCCACGTTATGTACATTGGCAGATAAAAAAGTTAATGTTAAGGTTTAACTGCGCACCCAGAAAGGTGACTAGTCCTGGAGATTACAGGTAGGTTTCAGATATGTGGTTAAACCCGCGCTGAGTCATGCAGGCTGTTGAACTGAAATTTTCGTATATACTTCAACTTCTACGCAAGTGTCTCGCGAGCAAAAATATTTACCTGCCACCGACAATATGGATTTTCAAATACTTGAGAGGGCGTGGTACATAATTCAACGCTAATAGCATTAATTTATTAACTGTAGGTTATTTGAAGGCAATTTGCGAAAATTAAACAATAGTAATCCTAAACAATATTTTTAGCCAATGTTTTAAACAAATTTGTTTCCAGTGTTACTAACTTCTGAGGCACAATCTCTGACGCTGGAACCTCGTGCATTAAACTGCGGCGCAAGACATCACGCGTAACGAATTAGTAACTCTGAATAAATATTTACTCATAAAGTTGGCAAATACCGTTATCCAGGATTGTCATTGAGTTTTTTTATCCTTAATGGCTTCGAAAAAAGCGTAGAAATCGATTGATGTTTTCAGCATTTATTTATCTACCACGCACTCTTAAGAAGTACTGTAGCTTTTGTAGTCTTAGATTCTTTTTTACGCATGTAGTATAACGTATGACACAGTAAACTAAAGCTACAAGAAGGAGTTTAAAAACTTCTGTTCACGCACTCTAGCTCTTTACATCCAGATCGCGTTCATTGTGTAGGCTAAGTACTGGGAGTGCTTACCGGTTACATAGAATTCAGAGGTGACATAACAAAATTGTAGCCATCATGTGATATTTGAATGGTTTTTGCAATGGGAGGTATATGACAAACTGAAGTATATTGTGAGATACACGTCATTGCTAGCAGGACACCCATACTTATGAGGGTGTTTCACACAGAATATTTTCGCTTGCTGGGGTTTCAAGGGTTTGGAGGGGGGAGGTAACAGGAGTCGCATCCCTCCACTTGGTTCTACCCCCACCTAAACTGTCGCCAGACAAGCCACATTCCCCTTCCAGTCACTAAACACGAGAAACATGAGCAACAAAATAAATCTTAAAGTAGTTTACCAAGGTAGCCAGTAATGGATGCAATCAACAAGCATTCAAGTAATTCAGAAATAGGAATATAAGTTAGTTGACATATAATGGAAAACCAAATATGTACAGTAAATAGGAAAGTCACAACAGACAGGGACCAAGCTAGGTGTGTGTGAATGGCGACACTGGTAAACGAAGACAACACTGTGCAGAATGCTGACGTGAGCCCACATACGAGCCCGAACCGACAAGAAATGTTGAATTCCGCTCTTTTAGTGTCTAATTTTAAATGTATAACTTATGTAGTGTATTCATTTGATTGTACTGTATATTGTAAATATGACTTGTCCGATATCTTTGGTGCAAAAATGTACACAAAAAAGATCCAAGGATGCAATAAACTAAACTAAGTGAACACAGCGACAGAAGTGCTTGTTGACCAGACAACACAACGAATATAACACGGACGATAATAGTAAGCTCAATTCGATAACAGATAAGACATTTTGGGAACTGGCATCTGTTAACGTCTTAAAGCACACGAGTAACTCCAGCAGACTGACTGTTTTGACTTTCTTTTATTCAATAGTTGGTTTTTCGTTATATACCAACTAAATTCCTTTTAGAAATTATTTGTATGTTTGTTGACTACAATAATTTCTGGCTTCCTTGGTTTGTTTCAGTGATGATTATGCCTGCTGCAATGCAAGGCGAAACGTCGGTATCCTCTACCCCTACGACTCGGCTCAACCTCGAAAACTTATCTATTAAAATTGATTATTGTTCCAGTCCCCAAAAATTATCCACAAGGATGTGTCTAGTAGTGAATACGCACATACAGTGAATATTTTTTTTAAAAGTAAAAGCTGTTTTCATGTCGCATGCAATTTGTTGACTAGGCTTAGGACGTACTCCCGATCCCCTAAAAAAATTTGAAATGTGATCTTGTGTTTACTGAACTTAAAGTGGAAGTACTGAAGTTGGAGTAGAGCTATATATAGAACGCTATTTTGGGAGTGTTTTCTGTTATCCATTAAGTATCATCATTTCGTTTGAAGGGTTTTCGCTGTTTACTTCGTTTCACTTCCATTTGCCTATTGAGCAAGCTGATGTATTGTTAGGCGTAAATTGTGCATTGGCTTTAATTTCAAAATTGAAATTTACCAGCTGTCCAATAAAAGTACAATCATTCATGGGAAGGAAAAAGTGTTTGTGTATTCTCGTATAGAAGCAAGACGCGTGCGTTTGATCGGACATCGCTGGAGGACGTTTGATGATTCTGCGCAGAGCCACTTGTCGCTGGACGTGGAGTCGCTTGATGTCACGATCTCGTGTCAGTTGTTCTCTTCGCCATTGTCAGTACCGTATACATGTGCTGGTTTCGCAGTGTGTATAGTACCGTGAAACTGTCGTTAAGAATATTGTGTAACTTGTCTTGTATACTCTTCAGCAGAGAAGGTTTCTAAATCGAAATGGGACGATTACTAACTTTGTGTTCCTCTTCCCCTTTGAAACGTTCAGTGTCCCCTGGAAGTCTGTCTTCTGGATGGACGTATTGTACGCATCCGAAGTCTAGATTTACAAACTTACCTGGGCAACCTAGGCATGACATCCCGTCTAGCTTTAAGGGTGTGTCAGATAATTTTTTTTTTTTTTTTTTCCAGTTTTATGTTGAGCTATTATTTTTTTTAGTGGCGGTTTTGAGTTACAAATTCGATTTTAATGTGTACATATTTACGAGATTCTTAACGGCAGTAGTGCGGGTCGTATATATTAGTCAATGCACAGAAACCAGTATTAAAAGATGATAATTCTCACGTATTTATAACTAAGATTACTATTGGTTATAAATTTTATTCAAAACCCGTGTTTTTAATGAGTAGATATTCAGAATCACCTATACCTGCCAACACGTGGTCGACTTTGACAGTGCAGTATGATCAAAGAAACGAGGTACCCTCCCCTTACTTGGCTGTATTGCGCGCACCGCTTAAGTTGGCGGATAACGAGTGGGGATTTCTTGCATATGATATACTATGGTTTCATAATCGAATACCTTTACTGTACTCGGACTTAGTGTTTTCATCCCAGGATTTACTATGTGTTAGGGGCATGGACTGTTGTTCTAATTCCGGGAATGTCGCCCTGTTTTCAGCAGCTGCTACGCGTCAACTAATGTGGCATGCACTGTAACCTGTTTCTTGCCCTCCCGTTGTGCCATCCTTACTATTCTCCCCAATCCCGTTCTTACCTCCAGTAACCTTATTCCACCCCCTCCTTCCTTTTCCATAGTTCTTGAATGTGGACCGAGAAAAAAAGCCCACTCTAAAACTGTGGCGGTAATGGACAATTATATACATTATTCCTTTCAAAATTATATTATAACCTTCCTCGTTTATTTGGAGAGAAATATATATCTTTAGTTTTGATAAATGTTCTGGTAGGTGCTACTATTACTGAATAATAACACCGATTTATATCCTTTCCAGATACTTAGGAACCCGTATATAGATTGTCAGTCCCACGAGTGTACAGCCTTGGTGGTGTCCAAAAAGACATCAAATCTTAATCAAATGCAGACTCCCGTCTCTGACTACTTCAGGGCTCTACCACACCTTGTACTAGTCACGACGAGCGTCCCAACAAATAATCCGCAGACCCCCGCGAATACCCGCGACTCGGGGCACGTCCACACCTCGTGGTCTCCCAGCAGAGAGTCCCTCAAACAACACCCTAACCGATGCGTTCGCGGCACTTTCCCCCCTTTTACTACCGCCCAATCACAGGCTCTGTTGACGACTGACAATACTAAACACGGCCTTTCCTCCGTATCTGTTTAATATCTCTTTTCAAAATTAATACAGGTTAACATTAACATACACTCTAACTTATACACAAAATATGAACCCTTCAGGGTAACTAATAATAAAGTTAATATTAAATTTCACCGCAGTAAGTCAGCAAAGACACGCCTCTGTGCTGACCTACTTCTCGTCCCCCGAGTTGTTTCCTACAAATTAAAGATCTCGGGCTAGCTCTTATTATGTTCACAACTTCCCCTTTCCCTCGGTGTGAAGGGTTAAATGGCTGTGATGCAATTATGAAACTCCTCTTAAACCCTTCGCCTCTCGCCAGTATGCAAAACTAAATTTATTATAAATGAAATTAAACCCACATTATTATGAGTGATATGAAATTTTAATGTGCCCTCTACGATAATTCTGTCACATTTTGCTGTATTTACATTAAATGTAATGTTCAATCAGTATGAATGGCAAGGTGGCCCATTACAATATTACAAATAAAAACTACAAATTCTTTCAAGTAATTCATTAATTACAATGTAATTGTTCCTATTGACTGTGTAAAAATGTATCTACATGTTCCAGAATGGTGAGTTTATTGTGCTTAAAAAAGCAGATTTAAACATAACTAATTACAATTTTTTTATTATTATCTAGGCACAGTTTTACAAAAAAAAATACATTTTAACCTCGGGAAACACACCTCATTTTTGAATATGTATAATTATGAAGTTTTCCTTTTAATGTGCAATTGCCATCATCTTTAAAACGTCTTCTCTTGCAGGAGGTTACTAGCTCTTAACAGTAGGTCTTTAGCGCTGTTAAGCATCGGAGCTGATTTTTTTTACACGAGCAGATTCAAGCACACTTCTCCTTTCGAATTGAATTTTTTTCGGTTTTAAGGTGATCGCTGAACTGTGTGCAGAGCTAAGGGGTTATAAGATAACATGAAAAGTGCTCAGCGTGCTCAAGTTGTGTCTACTTAGGAATAGCATGCAAATAATATTATGCACACTCACACACAGATTATATATATGTGCACCCATGTCAGGTCCTCTGTTTTATTTAAAATTTACAATTATGCTGACACTGCCGATAATTAAAAAATTGGTGTTTTGTAGTCCTTTATGGGTAATGAATGTGCAGAAACTTTTGAAAGGTAGCTTATCAGGCGTAGGCCTACATCTTTATATTTAATATGACGTCATAAAATGAAAAGGTCACAACTGAATGTCTCAAAAGAGATGAGTTGTCGGCAAGAAGACTACACGCCAGTTCAGTGACTTGCACTTAAAAACTAAGGTGACATGTGATGTGTGTGCTGTGTCGTTCTTACCGCTTCCGCACATCTAGGTCTTGAATGCGCAAAATATGTTCACCCAGATGGTCACCTTGATGGCGTTCACGTGGCAAAAATGCGCTGTTTTATGTATGTACGACCGAGTGTTAGTTTTATAGACTTGACTACATTTCCACTTAATAATGAAAATTTAGCTCCCGTAGTCTTCGTGTATAGTAGGGAGCTGAGGAGAAGGCAAGGTTCAGGAATGCGGCTGGGAGTGGGGACAAGCGGAGGGCTATGTGGCCCCAACCACCACCCTGCCATTCTGCCTTGCCTTCTCCTCAGCCCCATGATATAGTGGAATGTCAAAGTCAAAATTTGCAGGTTTCCGAAACATACAAATAACAAAATACCAACTGACCTACCCGAACAAAATAATTTACACAAAAATTGTCCATTACACTAAGACCTTTAAAAACACACAACAAAGAACCTTTGTAATGTTAAAATTTGCCATAAATAAAGAAAACTATTTTTTTTCATATTTCTTTTTTAAATACAAAGGATTTTTTTTGTGTTTTTCAAATCTTTTAGCATATGGCTCATATCATCTCATTTTAGAGTAAATTATTTCATTCCGAGTAAGTATGTTGGTTTTTTTATTTACAGATTTTGATGTTTACATGCTTCTATAGTAAACTCTGAGAGCTAAAAGACTTTTTATAAGTGGAAGATATTGTCACAAATAACTTCTATAAAACGAATTCCACGTCGTACAAATATAAAGTTATGCATTCTTGCCACATGAACGCCCTTAACAGTGTGCCTATTAAGAACCCGAAACAGTAAAAATAAGTACGTGTAAAGAACACATGCCGTGCAATGATTGAAACACGCCCCGAGGCGAGTTCCTAGCAGTCCTCCGAGACTGAAGACAAAGCTGTTCTTGTACAGTCTGGGCTAGACATAACTTCCCTTGTGCCCTGAAATGCGAGAGGCAAGACAAGTACAGTAGACCTCACTGTGAAAGACTTCTGTGGTGTGATGCATACGTGTAGTTATGCTCGTGCCGTGTTCCGAGAAGTATTATTATGTGAATATACATACAACCAATGAATAATGCGTAAATACTTGGCAGACAGTAGCACTTAAGTCTTAAAAACTTCAAGTTTACAAATCAATCAAGTAAATGTGGTAAAATCTTTGGGCATTTCGTTTGATACTGATACGGATTTAAATTTGAATAAGTTGTCCAAAAAGCTATACTCAGCCCTTTATACCACATTTACAGTACTGCATTCACTAATGGAAGTAATTATTCTTTTCAGAGATTTTAATATTACTTAAGAAATATTTATCAAGATCAGTACTATATTTGATTTTGAGTTCACTTGTACACGTATAATCTTCCTTAACACTAGTAGAAAATATGAACATGCAACGTTTACGTCTGTTCCTTATTCATTGCTTTTAGTATATGCCTACACGGCTATTGGTAGTGTTCGAGGATAAAGTTATTATTACACTAGCGGGAGATCAAATAAATAAGCAATTTGTTGTATGTATTGGTGACGTAGGGTTTCGGACCCGATGCGCCAGAGTACAGGAGTCGCTATTATTGCCTATTAAACTTTTCTTATGCTATATATATACCGTGAATGGAAGGAAGATAAATCTGACGCTTTTCCCGATCGATATTTTAATAGTTCAATCAATAAAAGCAATTTCGCACCGACTTACTAAATTTGTATACCGTCAGTTTACGTAGGCGTGTCAACATTCAATCATTGATAAAAATGATGCCTCAACGACGTCTTTCGCGTCCGGCACACGCGACAAGAGTCGGTATCACCCCCGAACCGCGACAAAGCTTCCCCTTCTCCTCCATGGTGACAACTACCAGCCAATCAGCGGCCTCCAGGCACAATGGATTGACGCATCTTCAACCATACGCAAACCATTTATTAAATCCTTTTGAAATTTCGTACATTTGACATTCATATTTTTCCGCATAACCTGTTAAAGTTTAGTTAATATACTTTCATTATTTACATGTGTTCAAAATTTTGTCATAGCATGCCGTCCATCTAAGCCCCGCCTACCAGCACCGTCGGTGGGCGCCTTCAAAAGGGGAGAAGGTTGGTTTGGCCCTCTTGTCGCTACCCTGCTGCGCACTCTAGCTATTACAGCGTGAAAACATAATTCTTTCCTACAAACTGCTTTTTCCAAAGTTTGATATTGGTAGGTCGACATTCATATTTAACTAACACCAAAATAATTTACTTGGACTATTCCCGATACATAAAACAATTTACTTTAAAATACTGAATAAGACAAAACTTGTTTGAAGTCTCTAGGACAATTTTGACTAATCAAATGATTATAACATACCTACATTTGTTTACAAACTTTACGAATGTTTAAAGTTGCGCATCTCAATGTATAGACGACACAGTAATGCTCAACACTCACTTTCAAGTAAAATGAACACGTTTCTCTTTATTCAGCAGTATGGCTGAGTAACGTTCTCTGGCCGTGATTCAGAGTAAGTCTGGCGCGCTGAACTTGTGTGGCATGTTTTTGTTCTCCGGGCGAGGAGCCAGATGCCGAGACCTCGCCAGACTTTTTTTGACCACTCTTGATAAAAGGTTATCGTTACCCGAAGCTTGCGTAACATAGAGTAGTAGTGCATCTCTTCCTTCTTCTCACCACCTTTTTCATTATGTTCGCAACTGTTCAACTTCTGTTGTAAGCTAGTCTTTATACAGGCTCAAGCTGTTCGGAAACTAACACTAATAATTATCCGTGGGAAGGGGGTGGATACTTTTGTAAAATTGGTGACAGTTGAATTGTAACGTATAGCCTTCCAAACACTCAGCCTAAGGTGTACCAACCATACGACAATAGTTTGCCGGATTTAAACATACCTACGTAAACATTTCACTTTGGACAGGTTGATATTAGGGTGACAGGACTAAAGAGTAACTTACAGAATATATTTTTGTGAGCATAAAACTCTGGAAACAAATATTTTTGTTCGTGTTTTAATTGTGTCTCTCCTAAAAATTTGTATGTGTTGTGTTTTATATAAGACTTTTTTTGAAGTACCTTCTCTGCACACTCGCATATTGCATAACGTTTATAATAGTATTTTGTGACAGTAAAAGAAAGTACGTAGACTATAAAGTTTATTTTTACTTTTCAACCGATACATTTAAATTCACTGCACGTGGCAAAACTTCAGTTCTACATCTCGTGGCTTGTTTTCGGGTTCACGTCTGTTGGTTGAAGATCGCATTTTCTCGAGGATCGGAACTCACGACTGCCGAGTTAAGTGGCTGAACACTATTAGTCACAAATTCACTCTGCAACCATGTTTTAATTTAGGTGTGGAATTACTTAAGACTGAACATATTTTTACAAGTTTTTGTGATTTGATAAAGATGTTTAGTTATATCTTGGATACTTCTGCACTAAGTTAATCTCTTGTGAAATTTTTCACTAACAGCGTGTATTATGTATAACAGTGATTATTTTTACCTGTCCAGGAGGCTTCGCGTTACAAAGATGCAATAAAATAGTGCAAGGAAGGTTTTCAGAAATGTAGAGTACCGTAATCTAACTTACGCCCTAACGTTTAAGCTTGCGTTCCTTTAAATTTTTCCTCATTAGTTTGAGATATGTTCAGTCTGTTTGTAATACATTCCCTAAAATAGCTTCGTGTTTTTGGGCACACGTAAACCCAACTCCGACTATCCAACCGTGCTTGTTGGATTTGTTAAACTACGAATAAAATTTTTGTGAGGAAAAATAAATTACGTAATTTTTCAAACGCCTGTGTTCTGTAATCGATGTTTTAATTTTATTGTTACGGTACCTCTATTTGCTGTCGTCAGTCCGTCGTAGTTTAGTTACGTCCGGGCAGTAAACTTGCTGGTGTCCGCACAGTACCGTTAAAACTGAGTGAGAGAAGAAAACTGCCAGACGAAAGCGAGGTAGCAATAATTACATCTCAAGTTCAAGGTGAACCGCTTCGTATTCGTTCTTTTTACCGCTTCTCTTGGTCGTCTGTGAACTTGGTTACGGTACGTGCAATCTGCATGTGAAAATACCTCGGACTTTTTAGCTCTCTTCGCAGCCTTGCAAGGACGTGTTATTGCTCGATTTCAGTCACCATATTGAATAATTTTATTTTTCGCTTTTCTGAAAGCATAAGAAAAATGTGAAATAAGCGATTACACCGCAAATTCTATTGACCTTGTGCTACAGTACAAACATTGCTATTTAGCTGCAATCTGTGTGGCAATTTTTTTTATATTCTAAATTTGCCCGACCGATTGCGACCTGACTATACATTACTAGCTCTATTGCTAAGCTTGTACCGTAGCGCAAAGCAAATAGAATTTGCGGTGTAACCACATTTAACATTTTTCTTCTCAGAACTTTTGTAGCCGAAAAGTAGAAAGAAAGGCCATGTTAGTATTTAAGAGTTAAACTAAAACTTGAAAATTCAACGCAAAAATAGTCGAAATGAAACAAACGTTTTAGGATACGCATTCTTCATAGTATGAATGCTTCGAGCCTTGGTGTGGATTATTGACCCGTTCTGTGACCTAAAGCCTATAATGTATTTATTTTCCCCTGGATGTGTTTTCGACATCTAAAACTCTTTCCTAGATGCGAACATGTATACACACATTAAATAACCTACCTGCAAATTTCCACGGAGAAATTTGCGTGTATTTATGAAGGGGGTTGAGCTATATTTGAAATATGTAACAATGCCCAACGTTATCAACCGTCCACCCAAGTTGTTTGCAGCAAGGTGACAGTGTGTTTTTCAAAGCAGCAGCAGTCCTCGTAACGTACTGTGCAAGCTGCTTTGCTGCTGCTTTGAAAAACACACAGTCGCCTTGCTGCAAACAACTTGGGTGGACGGTTGATAACGTTTGGCGTTCTTATATATTTTTTAATATAGGTATTTGCCAAATGTATACAGAATTCCGCCTATGCAGTTACGTCCAAACAAATCCCATCTTTATGGTAAAAAAAAACTTCGTAGTGTAACATAGCAATTGATTATTTATATATATCCGCATGATTTGTTTATGTTTAGGAATATTGACATTTGTTTGTCTATGTATACTTAAGTATCTTTGGCCGTAGACGCCTCGAGCCGTGTTATTTTATTACGTGTTCCTGGTTTTGTAATTTATATTGTAATAGAATTTATCAGTGGTAATGGTCTCCAGGTTTCTACCTATGAAAGTAGTTTTTACTTGATCACCATCGCGTACTGTGACCTGGTTTGCCGTGCTATCGATAG
>PNEQ01001179.1:59632-72932 GCA_003012365.1 Medauroidea extradentata
GGGGGGGGGAGGCGGAGAAAATTGTTTTCCAGCTTAGCCAGGCGCAACTAATCTCTCAGATTATTCGACAAAAGTCGCATAATTGAGTATATATATATACACACACACACACTTCGATACAATAAATAAAATGTAACAGCAGTTTCACGGGCAAAAAATTTGCCCTATCTGAACTTCACAAAGACTCTCATACGATCGGGCGCAACTCCTCTCACAAATTATGCACTCAATACTGCCACCCGAAGAGGACTGAGGAAACAGTAATTTGTGACCTTTCGGTTAGTAGATGGTAGAAGGGGAAGCTACTGTGATGACCGACATCTTCCGGGAAACGTTATAACTATGAGGAAAAAAAAGTTCCCGCTTCATCTCGCAGATTAGTTGCGCCTGACTGATGGTTAAGAACGATAACCTATCAGTATTTATTATTTATTTATCTTTTTTTTTTCCCACATTCCGCTTCCGCTGAACAATTCACTGTACGGGTACGAACACGTATTGTTTGTTTGTCTGCTGTTAATTTTATCGTGTTTTTACGCCATTTTATGTTGATGTCACATTTTATTTTTCCAGTGAGTGTATCTATAAACATTTTGACATTTAATTGGGATTGTTTATGTTTTGCAATGTTTTATTACTGCTATTACTTTTTTTTTGTGACTGATTTGCAATTGTTGTTTTGATTAAAAATCGCTACAGAATTTTTTTTTTTTTTTCTTTTGTAAACTCCGTGGTCAGTAATGATCTACCTCACTCCGCTTTACAAAGACATTCTCTCAACTGCTACACATTTTTTACAGTGAATTATGAAGAGGACAGGCTGCGGACTGCAGAGAGAGAGAAAGAGGGAGAAGGAAAGGCGGTTTTACTAGCATTCAACATATTATTTTGGTCTTGGTTTTGGTTTAACAGAACCTTTTTTTTTCCTAGCTATGCATTAAAGCTTCTATTCCTTGTTTCTTAGAAATTTCTAGTAAGGAAAAGTTTTTAACAGAACCTTATCCTCCAGGACTTATCACCTTTGTTAAAAGGTTAGGTATTATGGATTGTACTCAATTCCCGCAGTAATATGAGTAATTCGTATTATTACATGAATATCATAAAGTAGAGATTTTGGAAAACCGCAGGTATGTTTCGTGCCACCTGACCGTATTTTGCCAAACAATGTAGCGGACTGTGCCTTGTGTGATTGGAGGAAGGTTATGTATATAGTTTCTTGAAGGCGATTCAGAAAATATCCAGTAGCAGCCCACCAGAGTTATTGTTGGCCCAGTCAGATATGTACATGTCGGTAACGATAGTAGAACGTCAGATATGGACGTGTCATATTGAAGCCCTGAGAGGTCTCCGTAGTGTAGTCGGCTAGACGCCGGTCTACGTTGCAAGAAGTCTTGAGTGTGAATCCCTGTTCGGGCATGGGTATTGTGTTGTTCCTTCGCCTTATTTCACTCACATCGGCTCTAAAGACTTCGTTATTAAGGGTTGTACAATCCTTTCGCCTCACCTCATATTATTCATAGCCTGCTTGTGTCTTTTACACACTTGGCCGGCGGAAGGCATGATGTGGGCCACTCTGCTTGGCTGCCATGAAATTTGGAATGTGTTTTTTAATGTCATGTGGTTTGTAACCTTCGAATTAAAAAGTGTCAGTTGTTTTGATATGTTGCCTAGATGAATTTAACTCGTGATAACTTGACCAAAGGCTGATCACCTGAGTGATGATGTAGGGAGGCGTGTGAGGTGACTCTCGCTTTTGTTGCAGGTACAGGAGTCCAAGAAGCCGCGTTCGGCGGCAGGTTACTGCTGATAATCCGTGGAAAGTGGTAGGCGAGCCCGACCCCGCCGCCGCTCTTGCCCCCGAGGAGCCGATAGCGTCTCCACTGCCACAGCTGACAGGCGTACGTGTCGAACACGCCGATCGCGAGCCCTCCTTTGGCGAGGACGGCGTGGTGGAGCTGCTGGCGAACAGCGGCGCCGTGCTGCGCCTCTTCGGCAGTGGCTTCACCGAGCGGACCATGATGACGTTCACGACGCAGGCGCTCAACCGCATGGAGACATGCGAGTTCCCCATCGGGATCACGTACGCCTTGACGAACCTGAAGGACCAGTCGGGGCTGGTGTCACTCACCGTGCCCTCGCAGACTGTCGCCAACACCACCCTGTACATGTGCCTCAAGGACACCACGAAGGGCGACTCGTGGCGCCACCAGGGCACAAACACGTGGCTCGCGCTGCGCACCTACGACAAGCTGCTGCCCGTGTGGGCCTCGTGGGTCATCATCGTCATGTGCCTGTGCTTCTCTGCGCTCTTCTCCGGCCTCAACCTCGGCCTCATGTCCATGGACCAGACGGACCTGAAGATCGTCTCCAACACTGGCTCGGAGAAGGAGCGCCGGTACGCGCGCGCCATCATGCCTGTGCGCAAGCGCGGTAACTACTTGCTGTGCTCCATCCTGCTAGGCAACGTGCTCGTCAACTCCACGCTCACAATCCTCATGGACGACGTCACCTCGGGCCTGGTGGCCGTCATCGGATCCACGCTTGCCATCGTTATCTTCGGCGAGATCAGCCCTCAGGTACGTTTGGCTTCCCGGTATTACATCATTGGTCTCTACTCTCTCAATAACTTGGTTATTTTAAAATAAAAATCTTAAGATCTTTTAAACTAAGTGCGGATCATTTCATTCGGAAGTGCTAGTAAGCGTTAAGAGAAATGAAATACGTCTTACTATTTACTCGTGGAGACAGTTTGGCAGCTATAGGTGATTCGGAATAAAGTGAGCACTCAAAAAAGCCCTGATTAATTTATATTTTCTGCAAATTTATTTATTTCCGCCGAATGTACACGTAAATATTGCCACGTGCTTTCATTTACATTGGGTCGTGCAATGTTTACAACTACATTTAATTGCTCCGATAAATTTTAGCTACAAAATTTACTCATTAAATGCACGGGGGCTGAATATACGATGTAATAAAAAGTAATCTTAGTTATAAATACCTGCGAGTTAACGTCCTACAACACTGGTTTCTATGCATCGACTCTAATTGATACAACACGAACTATTGCCGTTACGAATCTCGTAAATGCGAAAATAATTTATTTGAATTTGTAACTCAAAACCGCCACTGCAAACACACATGACGCACATAATTCATGAATTCAAGTTTCGTTCAGTTCTACTGCCACGAACAACGACGCACTTAACATAAATAACGTATTTTCTTAATATATGAAATAAAAAGTGTGTTTCTAGGCTGGCAAACGTGAAATGTAATTTACAGAATACCGATAGTTCCACATTATGTGGAAATTATATTCATAGTAATTTCCAATACTTTAAGATGTGTATATACGCATAACGGACCAACACACACAAATGATGCAACTTGGCAAAATGGTGATAAAACGGCGAAAACCTAACTGTGATGCAACCTGTCGGTGGAATTTTGAATTGTTTGAAGCGCAGAGCAAGTGGTAACGTGCAAGTTGACCTGAGGCCAGCGATAGCGTCACATTCTTCTGGCGCCAAATAAGTCTTATTATACTGTAAGTAGAAATGTCAATAAGATCATAAATAAATATTTTGAAGTATGTGAAATACAGAGGTCGATTTCATCTGATATTCTTTCACTAATGTTGTATTCAAATAGGAAAATACACGGAACTACGTACAATAAATCGCTACCAACCATACAAGCAGTAAAGTAACTCTTGTTAATGGTAACTTACATGCAGTAAGGCTAGTGACTTTTTCTAAGGTAAAATCTTTAGTGCTCACTTTATCCCGAATGACCTGTAGAATAGTTACAACATTTTAGTGCCTAGTGTCGAGAACCTCCAGCGTCAAATGGAGGACTACAGGTCATTGTTTTTCCATACTCCGTTTATTGCCACTGCGGAAATGACATATGTATTTTTTTCGTTTTAATGTCAAATAAAAGTTTATAGGTTATCTTCTCATCTTTCCTAAATGTTATGATTTGTAAAAGTTTGGCCTAAAGTGATGTAATGCCAGCTAAATTTGAATGTAGATCTGTACTTATGATTTCTTGCATACTCTACCTGTTACTTTCCAACGTGTGCGCATACGTTCCTTAATCCTCACCTTAATCTCCTTCCCAATCCAATGTTTTATTAATTGCGGAAGTATTGGAAAATCTCGAACATGTACCAGCCTCTAATGCAAGGAAAACCGTAGAAGTTATGGGAGGGGGGGTGTCTTAATAGTATAGGAGAACAGGCCGTATAAATTGATAGTACATTATTGTAGACATTTAAAAGTAAATTTGATTCTAACTTGCAACCTTGTCGCAACCAAGTATAGAAAAGTACCTGTGAAATTGATTTGGATTTGTGTTACGCACGTATAATTTTAAATTATTTATTGATTTTTTTATTTGTTATATGTAAGGTGTCTGCAGTATTTAGACGTTTCGTCGGCTTTATCACGAATAGTCGTATCTCGATTTTAATGATTATTCAGGAGTGTCTTAAATTTTTGAACTTTTTTCATTGGGTCCAGTACATTGTTAAACCTTATAATGGTTCGTAACTACTGAAATTGATGCTCAAAGGGTTGTACTATTTACTGCATTTGACATACTTAATGTTCCAAAAAAACGTGTGATTTTCCGAGTTGCGACTATTCGTGAGATATGTTTTCATGTTTTCCTCTAATGGAAATGCAGCATTGAGTTACGACTCATATATGACAGTTTGTGAGATACACTGTCTGATAATCATTACAATTAAGAATATACTAATATAGCCTACACAAAGTTAGACAAAAATAGGACTCTTTTAGAACTGAAGTTGTATAATGTACGTAAACATATAGCGGGAATAACATAAAGGTAGAGCCATTTTTATGTATACTTTGCAATCACAAAAACCAAAGAAACTATGCTAATGGTTGAGCACAAGTTAACATGATAAATCAAAAGCAGGCGACCTTCATAATGTACACAGAAATGTATAACCAACGACATCCCATTGAACGCTAATAATAAGTCAAAATAAGTCATGTTTGCTGAAAGTTAGTCTAATGTAACGACTAAGACATCATTCCGAAGGTATTTCTTGAAACGCGTCTTGCTACACAACTCACTGCACATAACATCTCTCTAAACACTGAAATGTAAACTGTTTAACAATTATAACGATACCATACAATTGAATCCTCATTTATGAATATTGTTCCCCTGACTATTGGTGAGGAAGAGATAGGTAGAATTGTTTGTGTTCTTCAAGGCTGACCAATGGAGTGTCACCACTGTACAGTGACACCAAATCCTCGTACTTCTCCTTTGCTATAGGAGTAGGTTTCGTGTTAAGGTTAGCAAGTTTCAAGTGTTTCAGGTCTGTACTTAAGTCTCTTGAGTATGATAGTTTTGAATTCATGTTGGAGATTTCTCGTTTTGTACATGATGGCTAATGGAGCATCTTTGGAAACCTTGATATCCATCATATCCTTCCAGTTGATCATCATCTGCAGAATCTGCTGACTTACGTCTGAGGTCTGAGGTCTTTCGAAAGTGTTTTGAAGTCGTAAAAATCACTATGCTGTAAAGGATGGATGATGTAAGGCTGAGCCCTCCTTGCAAAGAAAAATTTGGGTATAACTGAGAAGGTACAATAAGATTTCCAGCACTTTTTACAGCAATCGATGTCGCGCTATGACCTGAATCGCCTTAATTCTGTCCATTGAATGATTCATAGAATCGTAGGGAGATTTCTTCAATATGTTTGCTCGTGTTCACTGTGAACAATCACGTAGTTGCTACTATTGAATTTTTGTTTTGTCCACTGCAGCCATCCGCAAACAGTGACACAGTTTTGATCCCTGTCTCGTCATAGTGTTTTAGACACATGTAAACACAAGTAGATTCTTCGGATGCACCTCGTTTGCTGCTTGCCTCATACCAACAGTAACAATAACAATCTTTCCTCGCAAGATTGTAAAAAACTCATATTATAATTAGCTAGCCTTCGCTAGTAAAACAGTGCATTCTCATGGCTAATAGGAAGGTATATCACTTGCTGCATGTCGAAAGTAGCAGAGAGGTGGCTACCGTTTTCTTTACCTCTTTCTGTACACCATTCCTTTATTTACCTTACTTTATTTTTTCTGATGTGTGCGCATCATACCTCCCACACAACTTTTGTTTTGTTGTAATGTCACCATTCCTGTAAGATAGGCACAGAGAGCACATGTCTTTTTTAGGATGGTGAATCCCTAGATTCTTTTTCTTTAAATATTCTTCTGTATGTACTGAGACTGGCAGTTCCCTTACCATGTTCATTTTCAAACACATGAAACATCAGTCCAATAGACAGATAAGGGTGTAAATATAGTTTCGAACTACTTGCACGGCAGTAGTGAGACTCTACTTTAGTGAATCGGTCGAGGTGATGCTCAATCAGCGCTCTGTTCTTTTGTCCTTCTGAATGACTTCATTGGATTGTCTGCCTCCTCGTTTCAGTTTCTATAGTTCCAGATTCATTTAGCTTAGAAAAACATGTTCGAATAGATCGATCAGTAACTGCAAGAGTGTTCAGAAACAGTGTTTTACAAACATTTATTCTCACCCCCTTTCACAGTGAAAAAATAGTGGCACAAATTTTTTCGTCGTGAAACAACTTTATTTGTTTTAGTATTTATTTTCTTCACATCGACGTGATGTACAATGTATTCTCTTTGAAGTTGTAAATCTCCTAAGCTGTAGAAGTTTGAGAAGATATTTTGCCTAGCGTCTTCGTCGATGAAACTAAAATAGTTTCGTACACATCTCAGAGTTACATCTACCTCCTAATTCTTATTTGCCAACAACCTGTTTTGTATTTCGTCGTACGTATTCTAAACCAAGGCTCCTTTTCTTCTTTGCATCCTTCTGCAAGTTAAAGCGTGGAGAGTGTGTTATTTCACCTTCTTTTCCCGTTCCTTCCACTGCATAGTCTTCTGGATGAGGTTGGTGAGGTACTGGGACACATTGGCTAACTGGTATCTCTCATTCTTCATTCATATTACGCAAATTTGACTCGTATTTATTTAACTTGATGTTATAGTGTCATTGTTCTCTTCTGGCTTATTTTCTATTGATTCGTTTTGCCTTTTGTTTACCATGTTTCCCGTGGTACTCACACGAAAATACTTCCTCTTTGCGTTTTTTTTTTTTTTTTTTACAAAGGAGCATTTCACATTCCTGGCATGCATTTTCAGCTTCTTTATAACGTAATAGAATTTCACAGTTTCCTATTTTATATGGTGGGTCTTTGTCACTATCATCGTTCGATAGATCGTCTTCTGAATTTAAGTGAATTTCCTTAGGTGCAGTGCTACATCCAGGCTTCTCGACATGAAGTACTATCATGTTTCTCCACATCACTAACAGGGTTTACAATTACTGCAGTATAACACACAATCGGTTCCACTCCACATTGATGTGCAGTGTCACATTGACTCTTCTCAAAGTCGAAGGTTTGTACTTCAGGTGTAGTATCACATTGACTCTTCTCCGCATTGAACTTCAGGTAGTGTGTCACACTGAGTCTTCTTCACTTCTATGGCCGGTACTTCAAGTGTAGTATCACATTGACTCTTCTCCATACCAAAGATTGTTAGTTCGGGTACAGTGTCGCTTTGAGTCTTCTTCTCGTCTCTCGTCGGTACTTCAGGTGTGGTGTCATATTTCACTTTATCCACATCGATTTGTGGTGCTTTTGAACAAAGCCGCTTTTACCCTTCTCCACATCACAGAGTGTATTGATACATTGAATGTTCTCCATATCACTGGTAGGTTGTATAGTGCCATATCCGGAATCCTCCTCAGTTTTCAAAAAATTTCAATTATTTCAGTTGGATGCCATCTTCAGAGTCTGAGGAACTGATCTCAGGTATAGTATTCTATTCTTCTATGTCTATTACAGTCCCCTTGTACCATCTTTTATGCTACAGAATTTTTTTCTTTTGTACCTATAGCCAATTTTTCATTTGTATTAATTATTTCTAGTTAATTTAATGCTACAACATTCACTTCACAAGAACATCTGTTTTGGTCTCCATCTTAGCTTATTTATCTCTCTACTTCTTCACATCTGCATTTGAAACAAGACCAAAAATATAATAATATGAAAATATGTCCTATAGTTCAACAGTAGCACACATCACTTCCCTTCGTGCTTCTCATTGACAACCTGAAAAAGTAAACACAAACTAATGATTCAAGCATACATAATTCTTGTGATATAATAATCACTATAACGATCTCGCCTCAGATACGTCGCTAGCAAAGCGGTGCTGGGGCCTAGACTGGAAACAGTCTCTCACAAAGAGGAGTATTTATAGATAGGTCGGTATGTGAGCTAGATCAGACCCGAACTCATTCGCACAAACTGCCGTATCTGTAGTTACGTCGCTTCGTGAGAAATGACAATAGGCCTCAATAAGATACAACAATAGTAAAGATGTCTAACTCCTCAACCGTTTAAGCTAGAGATACGTAGTTTCGGGTGAACTTAGATCTCAACAATAGTAGCATAATGGTAGTGGTAACTCAAAATTGACAATTGTCGAGATACGACCTTTTGTGATGAAAACTATGAATTGTGTCGAAATTCGTCAGCGCTGGTAATAACTAAATGGGAACTTTTTAAAAAAAATTGCAAACAGTAGCAATAGAACTTAAGCTCGTTGTAACTTAAGGGTGCGGGGGGGGGGGGGGGGGGGGGGGGGAGGCGCAAGGATGGAGTGACAGTGAAGGCGATCGATTACTCTCTCCCCAAAAGCACCTAAAAATAGAAATGGAACACAAGCGACCATTACTCCACTCAAATTGTACAAATTGTATTTAAATTTGTGTAACTATTTATTCAGCATTGTGTTCAGTAAGAAAAGCGGGCGGCAGTTTATACAAGTAGCTGGACCCGTGTTTGGCACACACGACCAGTTTTTAATTTATATATGCCGTTGGACAAAATTACTCGCGGTACATGTGAAGTCGCGATGTAACAGGATATTACTGTTATAGTTTTCAATTCCATGTTTATATTAGCAGCGGCGACGCTATGTGGTTGCAGGCGGTGTGCTCTCGACACGCGCTCGCCATAGGTGCCAACACCATATACATCACGAAGGTGGTGATGGTGATCACGTTCCCGCTCTCGTACCCCATCAGCATGTTCCTGGACTACCTTCTGGGTGCAGAGCTGGGCAACATGTACACCCGGGAGAGACTCAAGGAACTAGTCAAGGTAAGTCTCTCCAGCTCTTTGGAGCTGCCCCACTTTCAGCTTCACCTCTCCTCGGACAATCCCCCCTAGATGTAGAGGGTGATTGTTAAGCATCTATCCATTGTCAAGAGAAAACATTTATTGCAGGGAGAACAGCACACTAAAATCAAATGCTCTCCCTAAGATACGAAACAATAGAATTCAACATTATATCAATTATGACGTGGTTCATAAACCTGATCAGAAAACAGGCATACACTAGATTTGTATAGCAAAGGATCAGGAATATATGAATCGCCCTTGTAACTTGTGTAGTCCAACTATTGTTTCTTTTTCTAGTTACTTTTGCATAGTGTAATTTAGTGAACTATATAATAGTTAATTTAAATATTTCTTTATTTCAGCGACTGTTTTTCTTTATGTATAAGTTCTCCATGAAAGAAACTGCTTCCTGTCAAAATATAATCGTTCGTACAATTTTAACCGCCGTAATATCTGCATTAACATTTCCTTACAGCTGATGTTTGGGAATTTTCTATTTATATATTCTATTTCTGCTACTCCCCTCGTAACCAATTTTGTTATTAAATGTTGTCGTTCACAGCCTGTCATAACCTGCATCAATATTTAATAGATATTTGTATGTTTCCAAGTATGCTTGCTGTCATGCATGATTTATAAGTAACACTGAAATAAATAAATAATTAATTACTAATAAATAATAAGAAACCTTTAAGTAACTGTTATTGCATTATATAATGCCTTACTTGGTTTGGTTTTAAATAATTAAAGTAAAATTAATGTTACGAACATTTTAAACAAAACCAAGATTTTAAGGAAACTGGTACCCAAACTCCGTCAGTTAAAGCACAAGAACGTATTTCTGCACAATATAAATCGGAATCACTATTGTAATTGCTACTGCAGTATCGCGAAATTCTGCTCATGTTTCGAGAGTACCTAAGTGTTGTGTGTAGTGTCTGAACACACTTTAAATGTTGGTCATGCTTTCGGATTTTAATCGACCGTTCACCCACTTTTGGAGTGAGTAATAAATAGTTGGCCCAGTAGTTTCCAGGTCTGGATTGCTCAAAATTACCGCACTTATTGGCACTCTGAAATAGTTGAAAACTGTTCAGGAGTAACGTGAATGTGTATATTTAACAGCGCAAGAATTTTTACTATAACAATGGTTTGGTGCTTACGGTGACCAGGCTTTTGCCGAATCTTGCCTCTATCAAGGCCTATTTACAATTGCGATGTCCGAAGTTGTGTTCTAGGACAAGAATGCGCTGATTGGCGCACGTGACTCTGTGACATCACATCAGTGTCCGAAGTTAGTGTCTTAGGGCAAGCTTGGTCCTAAGACAAGTATTCACTGAATCTTAAATTTTGTCCGAAGTTGCGTCCTAAGACATAAGAAAATTTAAAACTATTTTCGCGGGAATTCGTAAGTAGGTGTAAAATGGAAACATTGAAATAAGCTCGGAAAATTAGAAGGTTTAAATTTGTAGGAGCTGTACAAAATATTAAGTAATCAAAACTTCGGTCCAGCTTCGGACATCATAATTGTGAACAGCGAGGGCGGATCTAACCACGCAGTTCGGACACGTGCACATCCATGGCACGGTCACGTCAGTGGACACGGCCGTGTGTAGATAAGCCTTTTTATCCGTCTATGCACTCCCTACATTACAAAATGAACCCGGCCTCGTTTCATTCCCATCAAGAAATGGCTTTTATTCTCTCGACTCCCTGGATAGCATCGCTACCATTGTGTTTTTCACATAATCCTCTGATATGCACGTAACCAGACGCTGACTTAATATAGGTTATGTAAGGCCGTTACACTTCAGTAAGAATCTCAGAGTTAAAGTTCTCGGAACTTTTTAACCAGCAAACATCCACACAGCCATGATAAAAGTAGATACTATTTATTCGCGCAAAAACCCCGGTGCAGGAATTGCCAATGGCTTGTGGAATAAAATCTCTATATATAAAATTGAAAGCTGACTGATTGACTGACTGACATATCAAACTGCAGCTAAAACCACTGGACCTAGAATCGTGAAATTTTTGTGGGGGTTCCCTTCAGGTCGTAGGCGAGCACTAAGAAGGGATTTTTCGAAATTCGACCTCTAAGGGGGTGAAAAGGGGTGAAATGGGTTTCCGAAGAAACGTCGTTAGAGCTCGAACCCGACGGCCAATCATGATGATTTTTACTTTAGTGGGACACTCGTAAAAATGCATATTAGCCAATTTAAGGATTTTTCGAAGTTCAACTTTTAAGGGGCTGAAAAGACCTTAAATGTGTTTCCAATCAACTATCGATATCTATCGAACCCTTCGGGATAGAGAGTTGATATTCACTTCAAAATATTGCTTACGTAAATACCCAAATAGTAGTTTTTTTAGGTTTTTTTGATATTCGACCCCCAGGCAGTAAAAAGGGGCAAAATGTGTTTTTAATGAATCGTCTTTATCTTTGAAACACAATTGGCTATCGTCATGATTTTAACTTTAATTAGTTACTTTTACAAATGTCTATGACAGAACTAAAAATCGTTTCGGAATTCTTTATTTAAAGGGGTGAAAATACGTGAAATGTGTTTTCGATTATCCTTCCATATCTATCGAATCAATCGAGATATCGAAGTGCTCTTTGCTTTAAAATGGTGCTTTTGTAAATATCCCAAGTACCATTTAAAATATATTTTCCGAATTCGGCCCTAAACTGGTTAAAAATGGGGTAATATGAGTTTCCGACTCACATTCGATATATATCGATCCCATAGTTTTTTTATATAGCTACGTGATTTTTGTTTAGGATTGATGCTTACTCACATACCTAAAAAGTAATTTCAGGAATTTTCGAAATTCGCCACCTAAGAACGTAAAAAGGGGTGAAAAGTGGTGAAAAGCGTTTGCAATTAATCGTCGATATATCTTGAACTCAGCGGCCTAATGTGATTTTTACGTCCACGAGATACCAATAAAGTATTCTAAAACGTGATTCAAGGGTTTTTCGAAATTTACTCTCTTAAGTGGTGAAAAGACCTTGAACGTGTTTTAGATAAATCCTCGATATCTATCGAACCCGTCGAGATATACAATTAATTTTTTCTTCAGGATGATGATTACAGAAATTATCGCAAAATGGTTTTCAGATTTTTCGAAATTCGATTTCTCAATACTGTGCAGGGGTGATATGTGTTTTTTTAGTGAATGATCGATTTTTATTCGACTGAACGGGCTAGCGATGTGATTTACACTTCAGTTGGATACTTATACAAATGTCTAAGATGTAAATTAAAAATATTTGGTAATTCGACACCCAAAAGGGTGAAAAAGCACAAAATTTGTTTTCCATCAACCCACGATATCTATCTAACCAGTAGCGATATTGAGGTGTTGTTCGCGTCGGAGTGATGCTTACGTAAATATTTAAAAAATATATATGTATGTCTTTTTTTTTCTTTATAAGAAAGGTGATTATTAAGAATAAAACTTAGTTGGTTAATAATCAAGGCAGACGATCCGAAAAGCAGGAACGAGCAGCGAGAAACAACATATACAGGAGTTTCACTCTACAGTAACCTATCGAGACGTGATGTTGTACAACCTCTATGAGCCATGGGCACAAATATTTTATTTTTTTAAATAAATTTTATTTTCATGAATTATTTCGACGTTACGTGACGCAGTTGTTTGTTACTCAGATCTAAATTCCGGGAGGTTCTGGGCTCGAATTCCGTTAAAATCTGCGTGCGAACGTTCAATTCTTACACACAAAAACTACAAGGTAGATCGAATTAGTGCAATTTACTTGTAGTCTTTAAAAGGGGTAAAATTGCAGTTCGCTTTCCACTTAGGTTCCTCTACAAAATCAGCTGACATATCGTCGGTATACTGCCAAAAGTGATTAAGTCATAAATGCTATTTCGTTTAAAAACAGTATTAAATTGTAGATATTAACAAAAATGTGGTATGTTACTATACTGTGACACAACAGTACGAAACGACGAATAGACTTTAAACTTGGGCAATTGTTCGTGAACAACATATACA
>PNEQ01001179.1:73932-104636 GCA_003012365.1 Medauroidea extradentata
CGCTCGCTCTCTCTCCCCCCCTCGCTCGCTCTCTCTCCCCCCCTCACTCGCTCTCTCTCGCACACTTGCTCGCTCTCACGCTCTCACTTTCGCTCTCATGCTCTCGCTCTCACTTTCGCTCTCTCATGCTCTCTCTCACGCGCTCTCTCACGCGCTCTCTCACGCTCTCTCTCATGCTCTCTCTCACGCTCTCTCTCATGCTCTCTCTCACGCTCTCTCTCATGCTCTCTCTCACGCTCTCTCTCACGCTCTCTCTCATGCTCTCTCTCATGCTCTCTCACGCTCTCTCTAACGCTCTCTCTCATGCTCTCTCTATCACTCTCTCTATCTCTCTCTCTATCGCTCTCTCTATCGCTCTCTCTATCACTCTCTCTCTCGCTCTCTCATGCTCTCACTCTCACTCCCTCACTCACTCTCGGTCCCTCACTCTTGGTCCCTCACGCTCACATTCTCGCTCGCTCATGCCCACGCTCTCGCTCGCTCATATGTATGTATGTTCATTCAAGTTACATCTTATCTGTGATTGGTTTTCTCACAAAGAGGCTAGTTTTCTGTTGATGTTCTTTACCTTTTGTATTTCAAAAGACACAATTTACAGTCACTATGCAGACTCCTTAATTATTGAAAAGCTGCAACTTTTAATTTTTAAGCCAGAGTCTGCCAACCAAAGAAAAAGTATCAGTTGAAAAAGGTTGATATTTGGAAAAGTACCCAACCATGTGCCAGTTGTCCAGTGCAGGGGATTGTGTCTGTAACAGACATACAGGCAGGCGAGGCCACGAGTGAGTTGGATGTAGGTGCTTCAGTGTGATAGGCTGAGGGTTGGTGGGACATAGGCCCATGTTTCCCACACTTAACCAACGTACAGACGGAGTTGTTATTGTATTTATTTAACCTAACATTCCTTTCTTCTTTATTTTTTTTAGGAAGTTCTAACTACTATATATTGATAAATGTAATTGAATTTTAACTTTTTGAATGAGAAACTATGTTATTGCCTTCTGTCAGTTTAAATTTAACACAGAGCCCTTCCGGCAAAAAAAATTATGTATACCTAATTTTTTACATCTGTTTTCTTGTTTTATGTTTTAAAAAGTTAACACTACACATGTTTGTTATTTCGAACATGCATGAACTTACAAATGAGTATTTAGGTAGAGGAGGATGTTGAGGAATGACATCTTGAAAATTTATAATAAGCAACTGAACACAGCCGTGTTATAGTCCATCTCATGTAAGAATTCCATTTTTTGACAGTTGTACTGGCATAATTTTATAGTTGTTTCCATGAAATAAGCAGTATTTTCCACTGCCATTAAGTGATATTTGAACAAACACACTCAGGTGGCTCTCAAACTGTGAAGTTTATAAAAAATTAAAAGTATTTTCCTGTAGAGATTTGCACACATGCTAATCCTTTGAACTGTCAAAAAAAGGAATTCTTACGCGAGACAGACTATAGTCACATCTAGTGACAGATATTGTAAGAAATGTATGTAGTTCTCATCCAATAATTTGATGGGCTTTGATTCTTCATGGAAATTATTGTAACATTTGTGTTAAAATTAACGGTTTCCCTTATGAACTGAATACTGGAACAATTTCTGGTACTCAACTTTTAAGGGCGCGGTCTACCGCAATTTTCATCACCATTTTTTTATTTTTTATTTGTACCAGATATTTTTTTTCGTATTTAAGACACAAAATGTGACTAAATTTGGCTCTTGTGAAATTTTTTTATCTCTCATAGTTTTCGCGTAATGGCTTGTTAGTCATATTTTTGCATGTTTCCGTTTTAACGACTACACTAAAACCAACTGATATACCAAACTTAAAAAAATCACAGTGGATAAAGACATTGCAGGCTACAATGACATGCTCATGGAATTGAAGAATAAAAATTATTTGAATTTTAAAAAATTGCTGAAACTGAAAATAAAAATTTAAAAAGTTCAATATTTTTTTAAAAAATACTAATAATGTTTATTCTTTAATTTTATGAGCATGTCATTGTAGCCTGCATTGTGTTTATCCACTGTGATTTTTTTGAGTTCGGTATATCAGTTGGTTTTAGTGTAGTCGTTAAAACGGAAACATGCAAAATATGTCTTTAACAAGCCAGTACGCGAAATATATGAGAGATAAAAAAATTTCATAAGAGCCAAATTTAGTCACATTTTGTGTCTAAAACAAGAAAAAAAATATCTGGTACAAATACAAAATAAAATAATGACGATGAAAATTGCGGCAGACCGCGCCCTTTAATGCTAAGAAAACAATGTTAGTATTAGTTGACTTAACATTTAATTTTTAAATTAAATGCTGATATCAGTATGACAAAGATGTGTAATATGTTAACGAATAATAGCCTGCTGTCTTATGTTATCATAAACAGTTCACAATATTTTATACTAAACAATTAAACTGTTATTGTTGCTAATAGTATGCATATTTCAGTTATGCTCCAATGAATAATGAGAGTTATAACTTAGATTAAATTATTTCTTCATCCAGTTGAAAGTTTGAAAGATATGAAATTGATAGAACACTGTTTCTTGCATGCCTCTACGACTACACTCTTGAATGTAAATTTTTTTTTCATAATGTTTTTAACCCAATTTTAGGCCTACAAGACATTGTGTTGACATTTTGACAGTTAATAAAGTAAAAATTGTTATTTCTTCTTTAATGTGAATGTTATGTACAGTACTAATTTATTTATTACAATGTTTAAAATGTTTTAAAACTTTAAAATATATTAAATTGAATTAATTAATATTTCTCACATTACATTATGTAAAACATTACCACATTATTATATAAATTAAATACTGTGCAGTGTCTAAATTTTTAATGCTTATATTCCAAGGGAGAATCACTTTAGTTTTGCTTGGTGACGTTTCTTGCGGTTCGAAGGGTCCCTGTGCACTTCCAGGCAGATGTTAATGTATGATCCAAATGTCATTTTTTATGGAAGACCTTTACCAAGGAAAAGGTCATATCACACCATATTTTTTCTTCTTGTAAGAAAAGAGATGGTTATTACTGGTGTTTTTTCTATTTTGCTGCTCTAAAGGTTTTTATGTAATTTTTTGTAATTTTAACAGTTTTCAGCAAAAAAAAATTATTTTATACAGAATTTATTTCCATATTTAGTGTGCGGTAGTAAAAGTAAAGCTAAATTAATTACGTGTAGTTATGCATAAATTTTTGTAAGGAAGTACGTTTAACTTCAGTTATATTACTTACTAGCTTAGTGTCTATTCTGGAATTAACCACATTTTACTTCAATTAAATTCTTTTAATTTATCACATGTTCCAGTTTCTGTTGGCTTCAAGATTTGCATGATCTGTTCCTGTTTGGAAGAGCATGGGTTAAATTAATGTTTGTTAATAATTAGTCTGCTTTATGATCATTCAGAAAACCTGCATTTTTACGAGTTGAGGTCATCTTATTATCAACAGCAATGTTTCTTTCGCCACAGTCAAGATAACCAATGTTCGTATGTTCTTATTCATGAAGTATTTTACATTAAAGTCTATGTTATCCCCGATATTGTTCTAAATCAAAGGTGAGACATTAAAAATGTTGACACTAATTACTAAACCCAGTTGAAGATAAAGTTTCCTTCCAGCTGTAAAAAGTATAAAATTCTAATTTTCCAAACAAGCCATACTGCATACATAGGCCCTACTGCATAACATGTAGTTCAGTGCAATGAATGTCTGTTATGACTTGATTAATTTTCCTGTACATTTTGTGAGTTTGTTTTATTTGGAAGAAAATTGGTCTCTAGGTCACTACTGTAAAATGCTATCAAAAAATCATTGTTACTTGATTATACATTACAGTTATTTTCTCACTGTTTATTGTATCTACTGAATTGTGTATTTGTTACTACTCTAGTTCTGTTGGGTAATCTGTTGTTTTTATTTATATTTGCTATTTCATTTTGATCATGCTAAGCTTCTCGTTATTTAGTATGTATGATAATTTTGTAGAAATTAGTCAATCACTCAAGTATCCTTGTATTGTAATAGTTGTATCAGATAATTGAATACTATAGTCATATGGCAAATGTTTGTGTTTAGTTGACCACTGAATACAATGACCTTGAGAAAGATGAAGTTAACATAATCTCGGGGGCCTTGGAGTTGAGGAAGAAGATTGTGAAAGATGTGATGACCAAGCTGGAGGATGTATTCATGCTCAATATCAACACAATCCTAGACTTTGAGACAGTCTCGGAGATAATGAAACAGGGTTAGTCATTTTGTGATTTAAAAAGTACTGTACATGTTTTTGTTGTTAAATCCAAATGGTAATACAAAATGTTGCTGGAATCCAATGGTGTTTGTTAGTTTTGGATTTGGAGCACTGTTGGTTTGAAGGTTTTCTCCCAAAAGTGGCAATATCAGAAAAGAACAAACCAGAAAATTAATTGCAAATAACAACTATTGCTTGCAGATATTACAGATTATTAGTGTATGTAGAAAATGGTGATATTGTTACCTGTTTGAAGTTACATGTCCTTGGTAGTTGCAACTGCATTTATAAGGCATTATGTGAGAATGCACTTTCAGAACACCTGCTTGTGTTTTATGTAATATCCTAGTTAATGAGGATAAGAATGAAATTAAAAATTTATTTGATTTCTGTAAGATAGGGTACTGTACTTATATTTCTGATTTGGTCTGTCATAAGTTTCCTAGAGTGAAACAGTGTTTTGCATAGAAATTTTTAATTTTGCGACACAATTATTTTATAGTTACTTTGCGATCTCAACTGGAAAATCATTTTAAATTTGATTTCATTTAAGACATTACTAGTATCCATCTCCTTAAGAGTTAGTTGGACTGGGCGTATGAGCCGTACTGTAGCGTGGTACAGAAAGTACTTTTTCTTGTGTAAGTATTTAAAATGTTGCCAATACGTTAATCTATGAAAAGAAAATATACTCCAAACTGTGTCCTTACGATTTTAAAAAATATCATCCACTAATTAAAAACATGATTTCCAAGCTCCTGAAAAGTGCTAAAAATTTCTTTTTCGTATGGCTGTGGCTAAGAAAATATCAACCGTAATCATAAAACAAAATCATGGAAATCAGCATTGGAATTTTCTTTATACTGTCCACAAATAAAATAATAGGGTCATTGCTTGAAGTCCCGTTGAAAAACATTTTCTACAAAACCATTACACACTGGTTTAGTATTCCGCGCCTAGGAGTGACGTTTGTCAGACATGTTATATTCGACTTATCGCCTTTTCTGTTTCCGTGCCTCAAACATAAAAAAATTAAAACTAGTGTCCACTAACACTTAAATTACCATGAGTAATAATGACATTAATTTTAATATTTTCCTTTTTGTAGTTGCAGTAAAAGTTTATGGAACTTAAATTAGAAAAAAAAAATACAGTAATTTCAAGAAATTGAAGATACACATCATGCAACTTAAAATGTGTGTTTACAACTTTAAAAATAAAATATGTAGCATGAACAAATCCCCTTAAGTAATTGTTTAGTTCAAGTAATTAAATTATTCTCCTACACATTAACATATGGATAGTGTTGTGAAATTGGGTCACTGTTTTGCATGGCAGGTAGTGTGTGATATATTAATTCAGGTGACTGCTGTGAACAGGATCAACCGAAATTTCAGGACTCTTCACAAACAAATATTTCTGGGCCAACTTTTCTCATAAACCCATGTATAGCTTTACATTTGTGTAATAACTTGTCAAAGATAAAAAATAAATTTTATTGAACTAAATAACTTGTCCATATTTAATCCTTGTGTTATTAGTATTCTGGTCTCAAAACCATGATAGTTTGTGTTACATATAAATTGAATCATGATGAACTAAACCAAAGCTAAACTAAAATTGTCACAAAATTTTATTGTTAGGCCACTTACAGTTGGATGTTTATGCTGTGGAAACTTCCAATAATTTATAAAGGTGTGTAGATCGTATACAAAATAAAATGTTGAGCTTATCCATCGGTCAAGTTGTAGTGACGTAATTTCTTGTAATGTCTACATGAATATAACAGTTTATTTCAAGTAGTTAATTGGTTAAGTGTTTGTATGTCTTCCCAAGGTTTATTTGGTCTGTCCACACCAGTGGCAGATTCAGAAGGGGGGAGGGGAGCATAGGGCCAAAACCCCTCCCGAGATGGCTCCCGAAAAAATTAAACCAAATATATGTCAAGTAAAATGAAAAATATTACATACATTATTCTTAAAAAGCACAAAAGTTACGACACAATCATGGTTACATGATTTTGTGTTGCAACAATAGTGAGTGAGAGATTTTTTGGTCAGGGCTTAACATCGAGGTCTTTAGCGCTGGTGAAGGGTGACTTAATGTGAGTATGGAGCAGCGCCAGAATGAAAGGGCAGGGGCAACGGGAGATTCCCAAGAAAACCCGCCGGTCAGCGGCATCGCCCGGCACGATTCCCACATGCAAAAATCTGGGGCCGACCTCGCCGGGAATCGAACCCGGATCGCCTTGGTAGGAGGCTAATGGTATGACCATTCGGCCACTGCAGCCCCCTGCAACAAGAGTAATTTATAAAATAGATAGTGAATTGTTTCTGTAATTTAGCCGAAACATTCTACTTTCTAGATTTCCAAAATGTTTTGTGCTATTTAGTTTGTTATTCATTAAAATTACTGTATGTTTTTTTCAATTGCTAGCATAATTACAGAAAAATGAAGATTTAGAATGTACCTAATTATTTTATATCGGCACAAAGGTTTTCACTTATAAAAATGTAATCTTAAAAATATTACAATTTCTTAAAGCGGTATTCAGTTTTTTGGTTCATAAACTCCTTAAACATAGTTATTTTGCAACTTAAAATCCAAAATTCCCCCTTCTCCCTATTTTGTTTGGGGCATGGATATTCCTACTTTTCAAGGCATTGTACCCCTGGACCCAGAACTGGATACACCCGTGGTCCACTACAGAAACCTCTTGTACAGCAATTTAGGTAACCTTTTCCCCTCATTCTATCTGGGATCTAAGATTTTGAGATGCTCTTAATGTTTTAGAATTGGCTCTCTGTATTCTGACTGTTGAAATTGCTCAAAATTAAAAGCTAGGTAGTAAATATAATTCACGTAATTCACAGTGCTGAAAAAAAAAAAAATGTATGTTAAATTGTTTTTTATCTCATTTAATATAATATTTAAGAAAATTATTTTTGTGTTTAGGTTACTCTCGTATTCCGGTTTACGAAGGACAGCGCACAAACATAGTGACAGTCCTGTATGTCAAGGATCTGGCTTTTGTTGACCCTGATGACAACACTCCACTCAAGACCCTGTGCCGGTTCTACCAGAACCCTTGTAACTTTGTTTTTGAGGACACTACACTGGATGTTATGTTCAAGCAGTTTAAAGAAGGTTGGTATTGCTATAAGTGAACGTAATAGAACTTGGAATATAATTATTGGAGGATGGTTTGATAGCTGGGCAGATTAAATGGCCTCATATTGCTTATCTTGGACATTTGAAAGAGTAAGAGAGAACATGTGGGCTTCTGAATGTTAAGGAAATTTCTTATTTAAAAAAATCTGAGAAGCAGAATAATTGCTTAAATCAAGAAGTCTTATACACTTAAGGAATTTTCTAACCTTCCTTGTTGTCTTGAAATGTGTACATATAAAATCAAGATATATATAAGTAGGCTGTGCAAATAACCCATGATAGGGAAGCAAAAAATCAATATTGCTCAATTCACAAATCGGTTCCTCCTATTTTGGAGTACAGTAAACAGATAATTGTAGAACATGGATGATCCAAAAATAACCAGTTTGTCAATAATAAAATATATACAGTATAAGTCATACACTTAAAACACCGAAACGACGTACAGTTTTGCCTACAAATACTGTATTTATATCATGTGGTATGTTCCTGTCTTCAACCAGAAGTCTTAGACGTCGTAAGTCAAAGGACGTAATAGGAAACTCATAAGAAAAACACGAGACATGTTTTTTTTAATTCCAGCTCCCACCTATATGAGTGCTGTTCCATCTACAGTAGCACATTGCTCTATGGGTATATTTAGTTTTCAATATTGTTATTTATTAATTGAAGTATAATCATGTTCTGTGTTATTATTTTGATAAGTTAAAATCTAAAATATTTATAAACACACTCCGTACTATTAGCGTAAGAGAAGTTCAGTCCGTGAATTGTTAACCACCGTAGAAAACAGAAACATAAGAATGTGAATTTTGCTAGTGTTTCCAGCTCTCGCCGTTGGTAACGCGTATTGCGTTTTTGCAATGTTAAGTAGCTGTAGTTTCCCATACTACCCTTTACAATATTTATTTGGGTGTGTATCATTAAGATGTGTGTACAACTGTGCTCTTTTAATTGTACACAAGATTGCATTACTATATTAGGTACTTTTCTTAGATGATATAACTGTGCTTCTTTTATCATACACAAGATGGCATCACTATAACACTTTCCTGAATAATATTCCCACATAACAGCGCTATGGGTTCACTTATTATCCACTAGAAAGCAGCAATTGGTTCCTACACAATATTGTATTGCTTCATAATTAATTGATTTATTGTATTCTAGCATACATAATACAGCACAGTTCTAATAAATTCATACAAAATTGTAAATCTTCTGTTCCCCAAGACAACTTGAAACAGCCCAATACATATCATGTTGCGTAGTTTTTCCTTTACATCCGACACATGGGACAACTCTAGGTGGACATGTTAAGTTTTGCACACAAACTCATACTTTCGGCTTGCATTTTGCTGGGACGAGTTGGATTGTGCTGGATAATAATGCAACAGTGCATTTCTGCTCATAAAATTAATCTGCATTAGGATAATGTCTCACTTTTCATCATTGATGGACATGTCAAGGTTTTGCACGAAAGCTCCTAAATTGTACAGACAGTGCCTATCTAATTTAAAATGGTAACAAATTATGACGGGTGCAGGCTTTTGGGGCCACTTTGTCAGATTGTCTGGGTATCCATGCTGAAGCTACGACTTGCTGATGTCTTAAAAGGTCCGGCTCGAGTACAGAAGCAAAAAAAAAACTGTTATGAAATGTGCTAAAAGTTGTACCTGATAAAGGAGATAAATAGTTCTGCCCTTCATATAAAGGTTTTACATGTACAATACGGTATGTTAATTATCGGTGACAAGGTGTGATGGAAATTTAAATGCATGTCATATGTGGAGCAAAAAAATGCTTCACAATCTTAATACTCCATCATTACAGCTGAAACATTCAGATACACTGCGTTTATCTTGTTGAATAAATTACTTTCAGAATGTGACATAACTATTCCCAAGTAGAGTCATTGTTAATGTGTCAATGGGGGGCACAAAGGTTGTGAAATTCAAGATGATAAAACAACATTGGTATGGTTGCATGAACAAGAATTTCATCACAATTTTTAAAGATTTCTGGCTATTTTATTGTATTACTTAGTGGGGTGCATCATCTGAAATACATACTGAATGTTTTTTGTGTAATAGGATTCTAAACACACATCACAATAGTTGAGGAACTACTGCTACTGTAATTGGTAGCAGTGCAACCGGCTCAAAATACTGTGTTTAATACGTTGTGGTGTGTTGTTGCAGGAATCAAAGGTCACATGGCATTCGTTCAGCGTGTGAATTCTGAAGGAGAAGGGGATCCTTTCTACGAGACAATTGGATTGATCACACTGGAAGATGTTATTGAAGAATTGATTCAGGCAGAAATTGTGGACGAGACTGATGTCTGGAGTGAGTAAACACAATTTATATAAATATAATAATAAGAATAATAAGTTAGTTATTTTATAGGAGGTATGTTCGTGTGAGGCAAAAATCATTGAAATACTGTCTGCAAAAATGGTTGGCACACACAAAACAATATTGTCTCTTTGCAGTGTGCATGAACTGGAATGCAGACAGTAAAACTATGACAGTGGCATCACAAGAATTTGTTCTGTGATCATATAGTTTTATTGGACACAACCCTGTAGCAAATATTATTGGATTCCTCTGTTGTGGTTTTGCACATAGCCAATTAGTGTATTAGTATTTGATGCAGTAGTTGGGAAACAGTGTTTTTAGCCATGTTAGAGACCATGGAAATAATATTAGGAATGGTCATGATGCCTTCTAAGAGACTCTATCTTCCTGGCTGTTGAACTGCACTGCAGTGGGTTAAAAATCATATTTTTTAATCTATAGTGTTTAGGATCGATGTAGCACTACACTACATGTACATGTCAATATAGCATCATTTACACCATCTTTGTTTCTGTGTCTGCAATGTACAAACATCTTCATGTAGGAGATGCAATTAATGTCCAATAATCTTTTGGAATGTTTAATTTTTTTGGGGAAATACACCATAGACCCGTGCAGTAGTCCTATTAAAAATGTTAAGGCCAATCATGCTGCAACATAGTTTAGATGTCAGATAAATTATTGCCTCAATAAGACACCACAAGATGATTATTGTGAATCCAGTCAGTCATTTATATTTTAGATTAGGCTTTCACATCATGTGACATAATTTCTGATGATTTGCGAAAATTGTAGAGAATGTAATGTACATTGAACATGTAATCAGTGCTTTGTAACAATTTTAAAAAATGAGACTGTAGCTCTGAAGTTTTTTGTGTGTCGTGCAGGCCTTGCTCAAATCCAAGGTTATGCTGTATCAAGATAGTCATGTGGTATTTAATAAATTAGTAATGAATAGAAAGAATTATTATCCAAATTTTGCATGTACACACTTAAGTCTTTCTGTGTGTTCAACTAAAAAATTTTTCTTTAGGTAATTTTTGTGAACGTTTAAGACACGAGTAACGTAGTTTAAAGAAATTTACTAGTAAAGACTAAAAATTGGGTGACCTTGTTTGTTAATATAAAGTAAGGACCACCTCTGGCTTGTTTTCTAATTGTTTGAAGTTTTTTTTTTTTTTATTATTATTTTTTATAACTGGCAGGAGAGTCAAGTATAGTTAGTTGAAAATGTATGGAGCAAATAATTTTGCTGTAGATTTATGGCTCAATAAATGTTTTAGTATTTTTGAAACTACTTACAAATATTTGTAGTTTGTATTGGAAGTAAAAAATTAATTAACATAAGTAATATGTCAACTTTTTCAGGTTTTGCATTGCTCGTGCCAATTTATGAAGTTCAGAATTCTGAAAGTGTTGTTAACTACAAATTGGGGTGTAATTTATAATAGGCTAAGTAGTGTATAGGGAATTTTATTGTGAAATCATCTCTCCTATTTTCATTGCAGTGGATAACCGCTCAAAACGTCGCAGGACTGCAAAAGCACTGAAACAAGACTTCACTGTGTTTGCCGAACGTAAAGAGAACCATGGAATCCACATTTCACCACAGCTGACGCTGGCAACATTCCAATATCTCAGCACAGGTGAGTTGTCATGTTTAGTAGAACATGAATTTAAATTTATTTTAGAGTGCACTGATCTCATGAACTGTTTTTCCCAACTTGCAGCTATTGATGCCTTCAAGCCTGAGATTATTTCCGAGACGATACTCAGAAGACTTCTTAAGCAAGATGTCATCTTCCATGTAAAAGTGAAAAACAAAGAGAAAGCACGCAATGACCCTCAAACAATTATCTACACTCAGGTAACTTTCATGCAGTTTAGTTGGTTTTTGCTTAGGGCTTAAAAAAGTTTGTTTCATAAGGATTTATGACTCCATTGCAAAACAATTTTCTTGTGTTATGTTAGTTTTTTTTTTTTCATGTATAATATTATATAAAATGTATTATGTAAAATATTATTAATATGAAGTTGTTTGCCGACACTGAATTTTTACAGGCTTTGTCAAAAATTTTTAGTCCTTAACTCAAAAGAGTAAAAATATATGCTGGAAAAAAAATTTAAGCATATGTACTGTAAACTGCTTCTGTAGTCATGATTTTGTGTCTGATGTGAAATATGGTAGTGTTACAGGCTTGATCTGCTTACAAAGTTTTATAGCTATCTCTATTTCAGAATTCACAATGCAGATAATATAGACATACAGTATGTTCAGGTTTAGCACTTTTTTAATTTGTAATGATAAATTTTGATGGTATGGCTTGTTTTGTAGTAATACAGTACACTATTTTAAAATTTATTATCACAAGAAATGTGGTATTAATGACTAAAAACACTTTGAAATGCAGAACTAGTGATACTTTGAAGAACAACAATTTACTAGGTGTTCTTGAACAACTCGGACTCTTAGGAGTATGTAAATGCCTCATTTTAAGTAGTTTTTGCTTAATGTCTTCATTCTAAGAATCTAATCATGGCGTTAAATAATAACTTGTATAATGATAGAATAGAACTACTGATAGCATAAGCCTTGTGAATTTATGTATCTTGATTTAAGTAACGGATAGCTTTTGCAGTAGTATTTAATTCTAAATTAAAGCATTACTAAAGAAAGGGAGGAAAGTGCTATTGTGATTGTTAAGTGGATAAGTTTTTTAGTAAAGTACTGAACTGTAAATACGACACAAAAAATGTTTTTGTGTTACGCAAGCACACTTGATTAGTTCACAGGTGTAATTTTTTTCCTTCATATTGTTACCAGTAAATTAAGACTTGTGTTTTTTTTTAACATGTTGCTCAATTTCTACAATAACCACGATCTTGGCTGTATAACAGTTTCCTTTTAAACTAGAGGCAAATAAAACCAAATAGAAAGGCAGGATGAGTGTTGCTTATTTCACATAAAATACAACTACACTTTCTCTTCACTCTCTACCAAATGTTCAGCCTCTGGAGAGCCCAGTTCTTGTTTGTTACACTTGGATATATTTAGGCAACATTCTCATAATTTCATGCTTGCTTTGTAAAGGGGAAAGCTGTAGACTACTTCGTACTCATCTTAGAAGGCAGAGTTGAAGTGATTGTTGGCCGTGAGAACCTCAACTTTGAGAGCGGGCCTTTCACTTATTTTGGCACACAGGCACTGATGCAGAACATTGGAGTTGGTGAGTACCGTAATATTGTAGGTTGGCATGGTTGAGCATCCTATATATTATTGCATTTACCGGGACGTGTGTTGTACAGTTGCCATTGCCAACATTAGATGAAATTTTTATATTGATACATGTTATCCAAGTTTTAAAAATTTTTTTAAAACAGAATCCATTATTTTCCTGCAGAGACTTTGTTTTAAAAAAATTTAACTTCTGTACATTTTATCCTGCATGAACCAAAAGTTAACTTGAATGATTTAAATGACTAGTGTTAATTGAAGTATCAAATAGGTAGACTGTACTGTGGTATGAATGAACCTTTCATAGTTCAAACTGCTACCATATTAGTGCAGTGTTAGCAATGTTGGATGATTTAAATGTTTTTTCTGTGAAAACATTTTCATAATTTCATCAATTTTGACGTGGTGATTTCTTCAACTTTTGCGGTATTTTTCATGACATTTTGTCATGAATTTGTTTAATTTTCTATACGCCAACTTGTATTTTGACAGTAACAAATGTGTGAGAAGTATCATACTTAATTAAATATTAATTATTTTCTTTATAAAAAAAAAAATCATAGGTAATTTATTGGTTGAAAATTTATGTATTTGTTACATTTGATGATAAAATTTTGTTTATCCCTACTTAACACACAGATAGGTATATATTACTAGAATGGGTGATAAAAGTTTACAAAAAGAGATTAGTCACTAAAATAATATAGTATTATTTATTCCAGCTGTAAAGTCGCATTGAAATAAGGTAAAATAAATTCAACTACGCCTAAGTATATTACCCTACAATGTTAGCCATCATACCTAGGAATTTAAAAACTGTAATACAAACTTAGTTACATCATATTTTTTGAAATTGCGTCAGTGTTAATAATGTGATTTTAAATAAACACACGATTAAGAATGAACAACTTTGAATAACATAAATACCTTGAATGTGTTCATTCGTATTTAAGAACCAAAAGTTATTTTGTCTTAGTTGTTTTCCGTGTTTTTTTTACAGCTGTTAAATATGTGCTATATTGTGTGTCATTAGTTCCTTGCATTTATGTGATTTGTAAAAAAAATTTATTCTTTTTCTTTTAGCGACATTAATTCTAGCAAATTATTCGTCTCAACACCATTAAGACGTAAAATTCTTTGGTGGCAATTCATTATGTTTTCCTTATTTAAAAAAATATTTATTTTATCACTACGTATCGCACAAACAAAAATAAACAGGTAGCACATAATACAAGAGTAAATAAACAAGTTGCATCACTTAATGTAATGATCTGTCATTTTCATGTCTATTTCGATACTTTCGAAATCTTGCCGTTGCAGTTGAAAGTCGATTTTGTTGAATCTTGTACAATTTATACCTCAAATCAAAAACTTATTTTGCTATGGGACTTGTCAAAAATTGTGCCATTCTTTTGTAATTTTGTATTTAATAATGTCTTGGAATGTTTCTTGCAATTGGACAGAATGACAAACTGTAATATTGTGGACATACGTCATTGCGATATATATCGTCCCAGAAATCTTAGAATGAGACTAAGAAAAACAAACAACGAAAAATTAAAAAAAGAGAAAACGAGCCTAGTAGGCTGTAGTCAACACATCCATAAATCAGATGAAAAATGCCATAAGGAATTAGTCAACAGCAAATTAAGGAAAAAATAATAAAACAACCAAAAATAAAAGTCAAAATACAAAATAATCTGGACATCACAATTAAGACAGCGCAGACAATACTGGGATGAATAATAATAATAATGGACACAAAACAGGATAATGACGACGTCACAGACAACAGACTAGACGACACAACAATGAGGAAACACAAGAAAACAATAGATTTCCAAAGACCGACTTTTCACGAAGTTTCGGGAACTGACCTCTGCTTCCATCTTCAGGTGAACTAAAAGTGAAAACTGGAAAAAATTTGACAGTATTTATAGCCTGAAGCTCTGTTCCTAGCACGACCAATGGCGATCGAGCTCTCTCATGATTTGCCTGATTTTTTTCTTTTTCTTTTGATAGGGTGTGTTTCTAGTGTAAGTGGAGTGGCATTTTCCCAAAGTATTCTACAACTATTATCCCACACATGTTCGGTCAGTTTGGATTTTTATATCTCGCCTTTTGGGTGGGATGGTAGCCATCCATTCCTAGATGTACTAGTATCAAGGAAAGACAACATAATTTCCACAAAATTATACAGAAAACCTACACACACAGGCCAATACCTCCACTTAAGCTATCAGAGCCGAAAAGATTTGCTCAAACAAAGATTCGCTAGCTTCTGAACATAAACACCTGGAAAAAGAACTTCTCGCAAATGGCTACCCTATAAGTATGATAAAAATACACGTGAAAAAACCCATACATCTTGTTAATCCTCAAAACACAATTGAAAAACCTGCCGGAACCTTATTGATCCCGTACGTCCGGGGCGTTTCAGAAAATATAAGATGGCTAGGCAACCGGTATAACATTCAGACTGCTTTAAAATAAAGGACCACATTAATAAACATCATTACAAAGGTGAAACCAGCAATTAAAATATTACAAAACCAGGACTGTGTCTATCAAATACCATGCGAGTGTTGAAGTGTATACATAGGAGAAACAGGTAGACCCCTTTCCACTCACATTAAAGAATATAAAAACAACACGCAAAAAGGTGAGATACAAAAATCCAAACTAGCTGAACATGTGTGAGAAAAACATAGAATACTTTGGGAAAATGCCACTTCACTTGAACTAGAAACACACCGTATCGGAAGAAAATTAAAAGAATCAGCATTTTTTGTGAATAACACAAATATATTTAGTCAGCGAAGTATTGAACTAAGAAACATGTGGAAACCTTTAACAAAAAATAAACCAAATTACTTGTGAAATGACAAACTATACAGCCCATTAAAAAATGAGCGGCCAATCATAAGAGAGCTCGACCGCTATTGGTCGCGCTAAGAACATAGCTTCAGGCTATAAATACTGTACAATTTTTTCCAGTTTTCACTTTTACTTCCCCTGAAGACATGAGCATATGTAAGCTCCCGAAACGTCGTGAAAAGTCTGCCTTTGGAAATCTGTATTCTTTTGTGTCTTCATCGTTTGCGTTGTCTAGTTTGTTGTCTGTGACGTCGTTGTTATTATCCTATCTTGTGTCCATTATTGTATTAGTCCCAGCATTGTCTGTGCTGTCGTAATTGTGATGTCCTGAGTTTTACAGATAATTTTGTGTTTTACTTTTATTTTTGGTTGTTTATTTTTTCCCCCTTTATTTGTTGTTGACTAATTCCTTATGGGATCTTTCATGTTTTGTTGTTTCGGTTTATGGACGTGTTAACTACAGCCAACGAGGCTTGTTTTCTCTTTTATTCTTTGTTGGTTTTTCTTTGTCTAGTTCTAAGATTTCTGGGACGATATCATATATTGCAATGGTGTATGTCCACAATATTACAGTTCGCATCTAATATATAAATTTTGCAATTTTAAATTGAAATGGGAAATTTTGCAAGAATGTTGCAATTTTGTGCATTGTGGAAAATACTAGTCTCTGTGGATGATTCACTATTATTTAAATGGACACAATTTAAAATTTTTGTGTATGGTCTTTAGAAAGTTCAATATGATAAGGCTGTTTTAGAACAATGTTTCCTCAAAGTTTGCTTTTAATACCAAATGTGTATGAATGCTGTTACAGCGGAGTCGCCTACTTCAGTGACCCCCAACAATATGGGCAGTTTGCAGTCAATAAACCTGGATTCGCTGATGCGAGTTACATTCATTCCTGACTACACAGTTCAGGCTATCACTGATGTGTTCTACGTGCGGATCAAGCGCTCGCTGTACCTTGCCGCAAAGCGTGCCACACTCATGGAGAGAGCCAGGAAGAACTCTCAGACTGATGATCACTTTGATGATGAAGTGGAGAAGGTAATAATACGTTATTATACGTCATTCGGAATTACGTGAGCACTAAAGATTTAACCTATGAAAAAAATCACTAGCTATTACTGCATAAAGTCAACATTAACAGTAGTTACATTGTTTGTTTGGTAGCAAATTATTGCATGCAGTTCTTTTTATTTTTTTATTTGAATACAGCATTAGTGAAAGAACATGTAATACAATCAACCTCTCTGTATTTACTATTGTGGTGGTACTTAAACCACAAATTACCACAGAAAACTGTTTTCATGCCGTCTCTTCAAACTACCACGGCATCACGTGCGGTAGAGAGAGAACTCTCATCTCAGGGTATATCATGGGTTACTAAGGCGTGCAAGAACACTGAAATTAAATAAAGTCATACTTCATATGAAAGTCACATTTACTAAGGCACAAAATTATTTGGTATTACAAACAAAAAAACATGCTCCACCGGTGGGTTACTAAGACAAATTATTACAACTTAAGCCATTTGCAAGAGTTACAAATAAAGAGTTCCTTCAGGCCCGTGTACATCACGCCCAAACACCTCGGTAAACTCGTAAGAAAGTTACAGCGCCACTCAAATAAATTACAATGACTGCCATCAAGCAATGAATTTATAGAGATAAATAAAAACGAAGCTACTTCAACTTAAGCACATGACCCTCGCCATCACGTAGTCCACCTAGCCACATGGGTGAACCCCGTATCTCGCGAGCGCAGTTGCGATACATCTTCATCTCACAGTGGGTCAAGCAGAACTAGGGAGAGCCCAGGGCACGTGCGGCTGACCAGGGGTACCATAGCCTCCAACCCAGCGCACATATCCCTTCGGAACTCTTTTAATTATTATGCTCTACACGGGCTGCACAGAACTTTCAATTCAAAATGTACTATTCCTGGCAATGCATACTTAATACATAAATTTCTAGATTATGTTAAAAAGAACATGTTGACATAATTAAACAATATACTAAAGGCGTCGCTGGCGGAGTGATACATTGCGGCCATCTCGGGAAACTTTGCAACGGGCGATTCCCAGAATTCAAGGCGCTTTGTCCAACCTCACGTGCTCCTCAGGCATCAACCTGTTACACACCTGAGGCCATCCACAAAGATCAAACTTATACAAAACTGAAAATGTGAAATACGTCCTATGGCCTTTAAATTACATCAACAAGTTACTTAAATAAAGTTCATGAAATACATAGCTGAACAAAATAGGACTAGTCTGAACTCTCTACGACAAAATTGACTGATCACTATTTATAAATTATTAATTATGAAAATTAAGCTAACACTAGCTCTATGTAGCCCACCGAAATAATTATTGATTAGTTACAAATGAATTTGTTTATAATTTATAGCTTCATGCTTCAGGATGGCATTCCATAGCCTCGCAGGACTACAGTTCATCCACAGATATTGATGTTAGAAATTACAGCTAAATAATGAATAAAGAAAACTATTTAATAAAAATGTAGAAATCTCGGCGAACACACGATGCACTTACACTCAGAAAGCCGGACAGGCTCACCACTTTGACCGGGCAACTTATGAAATGTGGGGCTTCACTTCACACTGCACACAATATCAAACTAAACCAAAGTGACTGGTTGCTGCCTTAGTGAGTTGGGGGCATTGTGGTCGGTGTTAGACTAACACTGGGGTCGAGCAAACGACATCGAAATTTAAAAGAAAAAGGAAAACATGGCTGGGGAGGCCAGGTCACTCTACACCATATTTTTCAATATTTATTTGTGTTCTTACTGACATACCTACTGACTGTGTAATTTGACTTAATTAGTGCCAGCACAAATTGACGCACATGGCCTGCTGAACATCAACTGTCGTTGCACAACGTTGCTAGCGCTCACGTCACAGATGTAATTCAAATTCCGCCGACAGGTGGCATCAGAGTTAGGCTTCTTACAGTTTTGCTTGGAAGCGAGTTAAGTCAAGAGTGTTTGTCAGTTGTGTAATAAATATGCATTTCTGATAAACACATTCTAAAGTATTAGAAATTATTGTTTATGAATATCATTGCAAATATTGTGAAGTCATTAGTAATCTGTAAAATTGTTGTGTTTTATGATCGCCAGCCGGAGTGTATGGAATTATAAATAGCAATTTTTTTTTTGTTTTATACATTAAGAAAATACGTTATTTATTGTTTCTGTTAAGTGCATTGTCGTTTATGGCAGTGTACTATACTGAAAAGAACTTGAATTGCATGTGACATGTCATGCGTAGTGGCAGTTTTGATTTACAAAATCAAATACGCTATGCACACATTTACAAGATTTGTAAAGTGCATGTTGTATCAATTAGAGCCGATGCACAGAAACCAGTATAAGACGTTAACTTTCAGGTATTTTTAACTAAGATTACTATTGAGTGTATCATATATTCAACACCTGTGCATTTAATGAGTAGATATTATAGATAACATTTATTGGAATAGTGTAATGTAAATTTACACACAAATTTGCGCGGTTGCATGGCGTTTTGCCGACCTAAGTCGGCTTCTTTGGGCGAGAAGTTGAGGCACACTGCCTGCAAAAGTCATGCAGGTGCGCACTTGTGGGACTTTGTGTTCGTCTCATTCATTGAGTGTTTCTGCCAAGAAGTACCAGCCTGTGAGTACAACATTCCGTCTGCATATTTATTTCAATAACAACACGCAAGACATATTTTAAACCACCAAAAATATTAAAACGTACATATTACAAAACTAGAAAAAAAAATAATTTCCAACTCCTTGACTTGATGGGCCAAGTGGCCACCACCAGGTAGGCTTCACCACATGTGGCTGAGCTAGCATCTGTGAAGTCATGGTTGATGTGGACTAGGGTCAAGGGAAACAATAATCTAACCAGGAAGAAATCTGACGTAGGTGGCAGGGAAATCCTCACAGTACAAATAGGCACAATCCCTTTGCTACATTTTGCACGTAAGGAAACTAAGTGGACATTGCCATTGGCCGGGTGGTTTTCTTGGGGCAGGTAGTTCGAGCTAAAGTGAACACTAAAGATAACCTTTGAAAAAATAAATCACTATCTGTTTGCACATAGTGACACAACCGTGCCACTGAATATCAGTTGCCGTTGGCACATGCCGCTAGCGCTCCGCGCTTCGGAAGAAGTACAAAATTCCACTGACGGGTGGCATCAGAGTTAGGTTTTCGCCACTTCCCTTAGAAACGAGTTGAGTGTTTGTCCGTTGTTCAGTAAGTTTGGATTTCAGATGAACACATTCAAAATTATTAGATATGATTGTGTATGATCTTTGGAATAACTGTGCAATGGGAGTTCATGACTAGATTCAGTTTCTTGGACGTACTCCATTGCAAAAAACTACTGTGTTTTGTTTCGTCTCTTCATTGTGTCGTTTGTCTTGTCTGTATATGTCTGTTATCTGTTACATTTTGTCTCGTCTACTTGTTGTGTTCTTTTTTTCTGGTCGTGTCTGATATCTACTGTGTTTGTTGTTTCGTCTCATCTTTGTGTCGCATGTTATTTGGTTTTTATTTTATTTGTTATTAATTTCATTTATTATCTGTTTGTTCCTTGTTTTTATTTGACCCGATTCCATCTCGGAATTTCATGTTGTGTTTGTATCTTGCTGACTAAGCATACTCTGCTTATTTTATGGTTTCTTTTATTTGTTTAGTTTTTCTTTGACAGTCATTTAATTTTGCAATGGAGTACGTCCAAGAAACTGAATCTAGTCATATGATTGTGTATTAATATAGTTGCAAATTATGTGAAGTCATTGGTAATCTGTAATTTATTTGTGTTTTATGATCACCAGCCTGAGTATCTAAAATTACTAACAGGTTTTTTTTCTCACATATAAAATACATACATTATTTATTATTTCTCTTAAGTATGCCGTCGTCGTTCATGGCAGTATGCTGAACGGAACTTAAATTGTGTGGGTCATGTTTTTTTGTTGTGGTTTTGAGTTACAAATTCTATACTATGCACACATTTATGAGATTCATAATGGCAACAGTGTGTGTCATATTAATTAGAGATGCACAGAAACCAGTGTTATAAGACGTTAACTCGCAGGTATTTAGAACTGAGACTACCAACAAGTATAGCATATATTAAGCACCCATGCATTTAATGAGTAAATATTGTAGATAACATTTATCGGAGCAGTGTAGTGTAAATGTAAACATTGTACAAGCTCGTGCTGTCTTTTGAATTACAGTACCAATATACATCCAGAAAGACATACGGAGTAGTGTTCAGAGGAGGGTGTCGGAGCAAGTAAGAGAAACCCAAATTATCTGCATTGATGCTTCCTTGAACATGATACTCATCCCATATGAGAAATGGTCCTGTTAGGGTTATTGGGCACTACAGCACAAATTAATTAAAATAATATATTGTCTTTCCTTTAATAATCCCATACACAAACTGAACCGGGAATCTAATTTGGGCACTCACATGGTTCCTTCATAACAATTCAGACTGTCATTATTAATTAATCAAAATATTCAGTGTTAAGATGAGTCTTCGTCCACTTCCACGCTATTAAGTCTTTCATTGGGATATTTTGAGTCATCATTCAAAATATTCTCAGCACTGCAAACAAACCACTTAGAACAAAACACACACTTGTCTGGCTCTAGGTCTAAAGTGACAATCTCCCACTCTAACTGAAATCTCCACACCAATACAGGATACTTCAGCAAACGAAAAAGCCAGCATTTGTAACATTCTGTGACATATTAGTCTCACCCTCTATGGAAATATCTTGTTTTTGACAGAAGTGATACAATTTATTTCTCCATCACACAAACCTGCATGTCTTAAAATAAAGTATAATTGATTCTTTTAAGTGCCCTGAAATACTTACATGACCTTGGTAGGCATACTGGGGGAGGGGGGAGGAAGAGGAATTAATCACCAAGGACTTGTATCAAAGAACCCTCCTAGCAGTTACCTGGAATAACATATTGGAAATCAGAAATCAAGATGGCTGCACTGAGAATCAAAGTCCTATCCTCTCAAATGTGAGAGAAGTGGTTTTCCACTACTACATGATGTTCTGTCAAATTAAATTACAGAACATGTATTGATACAATACTGATAAATTAAGCTGCAATGGTCTTTTACCTATGACCTGTAGTGGCAGGGCATGCCCTGGTGTACCTCTCCCCTATACCAAAAAGTGCAGAACAAGTTGCAAACACCACAGCTTGCTCCTAAACATACTTTGGCCTCACTGCACCTACTGCATCCCCAATGCTCAGTAAATTTCTATTGTTTTATCTGACCAGATACAGAAATCTATCTATCCCAACCTTTGAAAGGGAACACAGCACCATCAAGACGTACGTACCTTTCGGGTGTGACTGCTCGTCAAGGTGTTATTAACTTTGGTCAGGCATACCAGCTAAGATCACAAATATTATTAATTGAAAATAGTGTCGTGCAACATCTTATTAGTGCAGAATTTCTTTGCAGTTTTTCATTGTTATTTTTATGAGAGTGTTTATTTATTTGAAAAATTTCTTTGACTACAGTACTATTCTTGTTTCCTTTTAACATGTCAATGTGTCACACTTTAAAAATCTTGTTTGTGAAGTGATATTTTAATTTGAAAGTAAGGCAGCTGAATTATAAATTCTTCATTCTAGAGTAATAAAAGGAAAAAAAAGTGAATTTTTAAGCACAAATTAATTCTTTTATATCTGGTATGACAGTGCATTAGTTTGAGCAGTTCTCAGATCCTGATGATGTGACTTGACTTGCAGTTGTTACATTCCTTGGATGATGATGACAGAAGCCATCATGGATTGGAAACCCCATCACTTGCTGCTACTGCTAAAGATGATGCCAGCAGCAAGTTGCAGGTGAGTTGCTTTGTTGATACTCATTATGTACTTCAGCTAAGTTGTAAAAGGTCACAAGTTATGCTCATAGTGGCAAAGGGGAGGAGGGGGTGGAATTCATCTTTTTAAAAAAAAAACCCTTTCCAAATGTATGTTTACATTTTGGTAAAAAAACATAAACGTAAGTTTACATTTGTCAAAAGAGCTAAGGGTGTTGGATTCGTAACTTTTTATTTTTATATTTGTGCCAAACACTACTTTTATTACACATCAGGTAACATGTCATTTCTCCAAATAAAAAAATTTACGCCCCATAGATTTTGCAAAATGACTCATCACTCATCAGTCACAAAATGGCAATTGTGGCGTAGCAAAAAAAAAGTAATTAATTATTTATGAATTCAAAATTACAGGAACTGAAAATCAGGATATCAATGCATTTTGTAAAGAGTTTGACAATAGTTAAAAGTATGGTGCCCATTTGGGGTGGGGGAGGGGAGATGACGTCTTACGTGTACAAGTTGAATAGTGTTTGGCACAATTAAAAAATAATAAATTTTTGTGGGTCCAACATTCCTTAATATTAACATGTCGGCTTAATTTTTTGCTTTCTCGTCCCTATCAATATGCAGTCGGTTGGTGTCAACCGAAAGTACTTCGGAGTGTTAGACGCCCAGAATTAGGAAAGTTAACAGAAACTAAGTGATGTCTCAAATAAAGTTAAGTTTAACTTCTGTTGAAATGACTAAAGTTACCTAATTGCAAATTAGCTCATTAAAGTTAAAGAATTACTTTTATTCACGTAAATTTATTACTAATAAATACCATACGGATATAGATGCCTTGATGTCCTGTATTTACATTTCAGCAGACATAAAATCCATTTAAAACTTATGTTTGCACTGCTTCCATCACCTGGTGCTTTTTAAGGGGAAAAAAAAACATTTCTGGCCATTGTGACATGATAAGATATGACAGTGAAAAAAGCATTAAAAAATTAATACATTCAGCATAGCACAATGCATAAGATCAAAGCACAAAACAACATAACTATTAACTGTTAATGCAGAGTGGTGATTACGCTGATAACGTTGCTCTGTACAATGGTATTGATCTGCTGTGTACGTGACGGAGGTGCCACCTACAGTGTCATGTCTCACTACGTACAGGAAGCGCTAGCGCCAACAAATTTAACTTATATCATGCAAAAATACTGTACGCTGTTTTGTTTTCCGTAGGCTTCCCAGTTATCTCTTAGTGTATTAGCCTTCAGATATTCAGAAATTTACAGTTGCAGTACTTTTAATGGTTAATCAGTAATATTAACTATTGAAAGCTGAAGTTCTTCAGAAGTAGCAAATTTAAAGAGTTACCCAAATTTTTAACAATTACATAATTTTAATTGTTAATCCCAACATTGGTACAAACATGTTATTGCCTGCCTATTTACCAAATACAGTTCGGTTAGTTTGGATCTAAAATTTTGTAGTCGAGGCAGTTCTATGTTGTCTTAAAGGAAATTTAATTGAAACAAAATATTGTCTATAATCATGAACATGTATTAGGTACTATTTTCTATAACCTAGCAGGATAAGATTTACTATGGGACATTAAAACATTAAGCCATATGTATATAACAACGTAAGTTGTTTTGTTTTATAACTGAACACCATTTTAATTTTATACCGATATTATTTTGTAAAATACTTTTACCCATATAACTCGGTTTAGAAAACAAAGCAGCATGTGCCATTAGTTAAGTGTGGAGTTTGAAAACTTTACAAATTAATTTTTAGGTGACAAGTTAGCTGAACAATCAGCTGTAGCTGTAGACGTGGTGTCATTACTTTAGGCAGAGTCAGAATGTCATTGTGTGCACAGTGATTAATTTTTAAATATATTACTTGCAGAGTGAAAAAGATTTTCTGCAGGATGCAATCGCAGCTGCAGAGCATCCGTCTTCTGAACTGGCCAATGACATCAGAGCACTGGCAGTGGGCCCACAAACAGTGGTCAGTGCTAATAGCGCCAGCTCTCGCTCCCTCAACACTACTGAACCCAATGGGAATGTTAGCAAGTCTCCTGGGTTGAGAAGTCCTTCAAAAAGTATTGGTGGTGAGGCTCCACGTGCTTCCCCTGAAAAGTCCCTACTGGGAGGTGCAAAAGACATCACCAGCACAGTCGAGGAACGGACAGTTTTGCTTCCCAAGGATGCCGATGCAAATTCGTGATTAATTGGTGCGCTCACTTTTGGGCAAAGCAGAATCTTGGCTGTTCTGATATCAAGGACAAAAATTTGTACTTAAGTCCTAGCATGCAGTTGGTCCATGATGTTAGACATAATTTGATAATGTACGGAACACTTATTTGTAATGATGTAACAGTCTGTAACAATGGAACACCTAAGTAATTTTCAAAAATTTAATTCAGATACAATTCTTGAATAGATTTGCAAGTACTGGTCAAAGTTTGTTAACTTGTGCCGTAGTTACATTAATTTGTGTGCATGACAGAGAGTGCATATGTGTTGTCATAATTACCTAAGCAAATATAAAGACAGGGGTGCTGATTTTCACAACGCAGCTAAGCCACTGTAGTAAATAAAGATAAGAGAGTTGTGCATGTCTCACTTATTTGTTGAAACAAAAAGTTCCATCTGTGATTACTTTATGTAGTTTTTGTAACCACATTTCTTTAGTGTTCATTTATGTGTCTACAGACACGTGTATGTGGTAGTGTGTAGATAACTGAGTTAACAATGAATTATGTTGTAGGTGATTATTTTGTGGCTTTTGGTGCTAAAATGTGGGTATTTATGCCAGGTGTTTTATGTTTTTTTGTCTCTTTGTTTTGTATATGAATTTAAAATGTTAGTATTATGGAAGGTTTCCTATGCCAAGGTTAGTAGGTGTTTTAGTACAGTAGTAAAGTACATGGTAGGAAGAAGTTGGTTAAAACTGTAGATGCCAGTACTTAGAATGTATATTTTTGAAGCTTTGTTGTTTTAAGGATGTTGTAGTATGAAGTTGACTTTTAGCTGTTATCCTTTTCACGTTATCAGTTAGTAATTGTGCGCAATAAAACTGTAAAATTTTGAGAGCTCATTAGTTGGAGCACTATTCTTCTCTTACAGTATGTTGATTGTCCACCATTCAGTCCAGACTAATTGTAGCATGTAAGTTTTAGAAAACGTCCAGTGTTGTACAAAAATTTTTAAAGTCGAAAAATGGGTTTAAAGAATGCAGATTAAAATGGAGATATGAAATGACAATAATGTTGGTTTCTGAAATTTGTGACGTGATCTATAAGGATGGTTTGGTCACGTGGTAAGGTACTCTCAACTACGTATGTATGGTAAAATGATATACTGCATTGTAAAATGATACAAGACAGTTTGATCTCCTAAAACCTAGATTTATCAAGCCCCAAAATGTGTGAGGTGTCTTTTTATATCCACTGTGTACATTGAGAAGAGTGTTTGTGAGAATGAATTGTCCCAATAAGAAGCACTTGTGCAGAATTGCTGAGAAATGTGTACTCTAAAGGCATAAAATTAGATACTATTTTATAGTTTATGTGCATTAGTTGTGCATACCTAATTTGTTTCTTGGTTTGTATATTTTGTGGTACATCTTTTTTTGTTACGAATTTTCTCCCTAAACACACCATTTTTTCCCCTTCCCATTGTTACAAAGGGAGTACGAATTAAAAAAAGTTAAACTACGTGGCCCAGGCTTTTTTTTTTGTGGAATAACTAGTCAACGTAGTTCTGTCGCCCAAAACTTTCCCAGCAGCAACTTGAGACTAAAAATGTAAATAACTTACATGTTGTTAAAAAGTGTTTAAACTGTGGATAATAAATTTATTATAGTTACGCAGTTTGTTAAGCTGTGAAATGTGGATTAATTTTTCAATGCTGTGTTCCTGTCCTATGTTCCATATAAAAAAATTTTCACGATTGGTTCTGTGTGTGTGTGTTCATGTTTAAGTTGAAAGTAGAAAAAACTTTGCCAACTATTTTACTATAAAATTGTTGTGTTTCGGTTAGATTCTTAACTGAAGGGTGTGCACGCAGCAAAAATGCATAATTTTATATTTGCAAAACATAGTGCTAATTTTATAGATGTTATATGTGACTACATTTTCCACTAGTAAAAATTATTTAGCTCTCCCAGTTTTTCCATAGCAGTATGCCAGTCCAGGGTGGCCACCAAATATGAACTTTAAAATTAATGTATTTTTAATATTTGAAGGTCCAAAATTTTGATTTTCATGGAATTGTCTAAAAACTACATTGTAGACTTACACACATTTAAATAATATTGTTAGTGCTAATGACTTACTGTAGACCCTGCCCCATAATAACATTATGTAACTACATACCTAAAGGCGATTCAGAATGAAGTAAATACTCAAAAAGCCCTGATTAATTTCTATTTTCTGCCAATTTATATCTTTCTGCAGAATGTAAACATAAATATTGCCACGCGCTTTTATTTACATAGGTCGTGCAATGTAAGATGTATGGGGTTATCTCGTGTACAGGTATGCCTGGGCTATTTGATTGCACTGTTTGTTGAGGTTGTGGTCTGTGGAGCATATCTGCTTGGCTCTGGTGGCAAGGCTGTATGACTTTTTTTTTGCATGAAACGGAATTGATGAGGCTGTATTCTGTTAAGGTTTATACCACGTATACATATTGTGATGGTACCCCCTGCCCATCATGCTTGTGTCGCAAAATATATATGATGCCCCACTCGGCCCCACCTCGCGGTGAGCTACCGAATGTGATTGGGACACACACACAGCTCCACGTAGCTCACGACTGAACACCAGTCGGTATGAAACACACTCTAATTTCTCAAGGAAAATAGTGGGTTCGAACCCTGAATGAATGAAGAGATGCGTGCTACGGAACAGAAACTTGATTTTATTAAGCCTTTTTGCACACTGTAGATAGCATCACAGCGCGCGTGGCAGTCAGTAAATCAGCAAAGAAAAACAACCTGGATGCCTCCAGAGCATCGTGCATCAGAAACGCTACCGTTTTGTCAGGCCGACATCTTAAAGAGTTCCCAACATGTATGAGATTTACGCTGTTGCGCGAAAAGCCATCTCACAGGAACATGAGACTAATGATAATGGTGCTGCGGCAAACCGAAGTTACGGTCTCGTAAACTATGCAATAACAGCAACTCGCCTCCTCTTCATCGTGTCTGTCGTTGCTACAGTACACGGGACTCCACAAAAAAAATATAAAAAAAGAGAAAAAAGAAAAGCTTAAGTCATTGCGATTACTCAATTACCGACGCGGAGGCAGCTTCGCCTCGGGCGCCAAGTCCAACGACCACCATAATATCGCATCACTCTTCCAGCTCCCGAAAACACGTCCGCTTAGCACAAGAGACACTCAACAACTGGGGCGAGGAAAAGGACGCCACAAGCCACCAAGATGGCGAGCGGAAACCCCTCCTCTACTGTCTGCTAGGAACTCTTTTAAATGACCATGGTTAATTCGGGCCAAAACATACCTTATAAAATATACAAAAGAGAACAGACAACCAGAAAACTTGCACAGTGTGCTTACATTTATTAAACTTCACGCCAGGAATTAAATATTAAATAAACAAAATTGCCGCACTCGACGGAGTGATACAACTGACAGAGGCCAGTCGTTTTCTTGGAAATGCTTCAGCACAGCACCCGCATTCCTAAACCTTTGTTCAGCTCTCGGCTGGCGCCAGCCAGTCGCTCCGCCCAGGCATCCAAACTAGGCTGATAAAGCTACTAAACTGAAAACTCGAATAAAAACTTTGCCCGCAATCTAATCAAAAAAACACAAGAGAGAAAAAGGTTGGAGTTTTTGATTATCTTTAAATTGATAACCCCACATGATGCCGCTACATTGATTTTATTTTACCGTTAAAATAACTGACCTCTGATTATTATGATTCAAACTGACTTATTAAATTACAACAAAAAAACATCTCAATATAATAGTGAGCTTCCCTCACAATATTCTGTTTTAGCTAATAGGTTATTCATTTGAAATACTTCCTTAAAAAAATTTACATAAATTAAAATTTGATATTTTTATAAATTACCCGACTGCCACGCTTAAAGAAACAAAGATTACAATATTTTTTACACATGTTTGTTCTTCTTGTTTCCTGGTGATCTCTTAGGTACAGTTCACCCTATTTGTAGAGATTATTACTTTATTTAAATGTTATGTTGAAGAGAAAAAAACTGATGTGATATTTCAGGTACACAAAACACTCGAAGCACAAACACACAAAATTAGGAGGACAAACACCAGGCTCCTTGGAGTGCAGAGCCGGGCAGCGGCTCTTTACCATGGGCCACAACTAGGTCCATCCTAGTTGCCCCCAAATCTCAGGCCTACACCTCAATATGTGGCTGAAAGGTGGTCTTAACACTTTGGCAGCTGTATGTTGTACACTGACATGCCTTCTGCGGTTTCAAATCTCCGAAAACAACAAAATTAAGTTCTACTATTGTCAATTTCAATTAAAAAAAAAAAAAGAACCCAGGACCATACTCCTACTTAAAGCAAAAAAGGATGGTCTGGTGAGGCCAGTTACTTTACAATATATGTTGATGAAGCAAACCCAGCAGTGGGGTTGGGTGAGTACTCATTTTGTCTCCTGCACATAACCCGTAACTTAATAAGATAAAACCTAATTTCTTAAATTTTTTTAGGCTTCTGTGTAAAACCATTTTGCTTTAAGAAACATGTAAAATAGTGTATTGAAATAATTTAATACCTAGTTCTTTTTTCCCCACCTAGCGCAAATACAGTAGAACCCTGTTATAACGTTTTTTGAGGGACCTGTGAAAAAAGTGTTATATGCAGGAAAATGTTATAAGCATGAATTAATATTTTTTATACCAATAAATGGATATTACACTAAAGTAACTTATTAAACCTTCATAGTTTATGTATGTATAGTAAACAACCCTATAATGAGACTAAATTAGGCTGTAGTAACTGTGTTATCAGAAACATGATTAATATGTACATTGTGTGTATAATAGAGGCTTTCCCCACTGGTCTTTTGTAGGTTCATGAACGTCATCTTTAGGATCACAGTCTTTAATATCACTGTAATGTACACTTATGACACTTTCCCAGATATACATTTGTTTTTCACAGATTTTTTTTAGAGTCCAGTATAGTTTATCTAAAATATTACAGCTAAGAAAAATGTTACCTAAGTAGTGGTTATTGTCTGAGAAAAAAGTGATGTTATATCCAGGAAATGCAAATACCAGTGTTATAAGTAGGAAATGAAAGAGTTATGCTTAATAGAAAAATGGTGGGACCAAAGAAAAGTGATGTTATAAACAGGAAATGTTATACAGGATGTCCCTGAATAGCGTTTACAACCTGCTGCAGCGTTGTAGAGGACGTTGAGACAAGTAAAATGATATAGGACACTTAGGGTCACAGAGGCTGACAAATGCCTGAAAAGTGATGCACAAGATTGTGATCTGTACTGAGGTACACATTTTGTTCTGACGTAGCAACAACGCACACTTTGCGCAGTCGACCAGCACTTCATGTAGACAGGTTTGACAGTTTAATGGGGGCCATGGTATTGAATGAGTTGTTCGCTCCCACCTAGCGCCAGGTTCAATGTATGGTTCTAAGACGACGATACTGATTAGCAAGCTTTCTCGGTGACCACTAGTTCAACCCACCACGTCATTCAAGGACTGCTCCATAATTACATAACCCATACGAATTGAGTCTGTTGATATTTGGCCACATTTCTGAGCATTTGATATTCTGGTCTTGTAAATGATATTTTACGTGTAAATCAGAACAACATAGTTACTCTGAAATATGCATTTTATTATGCAATAAACAAAACA
>PNEQ01001179.1:104736-120974 GCA_003012365.1 Medauroidea extradentata
ACAAATGTTCAAAGTTTTGACCATTTACTTGAATGCACAGATTACAACGTCTTGCAAGTTCATCACGAAGCCGTACGAAAATGGCTGGATTGGTCTGTATTTCTTGAGCAGCTGCAGTTATTCTACCGATCAAATCCATTTCCGACTCCACGGGTGTACGATAAATGAGATCTTTCATGCAACCCCAGAAGAAAAAGTCAAACAGGTTTAAATCTGGTGATCGTGCCGGCCAAACAGCTGGTCTACCACGTCCTATCCACCGCTGAGGGTATTGTTCATTTAAATGATTACAAACTCGCAGACCGTAATGTGCAGGCGCGCCATCATGTTGCAACCACATGTTCAATCGTACTTGTAATGGAACATCTTCAAGAAGAACGGGTAACACGTCCCGCAAAAATACATGGTAATTGTTTAAGTGATGCGGCAAGATGTACGGCCCAATCACGTAACTGTGCAAAATACCCGCCCACACATTGAGTTTAAACTTCTCTTGACGACAGTGTTCGTAGATAGTATGTAAGTTAGCATTTGCCCAACTAATGTTATTTTTTGTGTTCTAAACACTGTCCGCAGTGAATGTTGCTTCGTCGGAATACTCGACTAACGAGGGGAAATCGAGTTCTTGTTGGCATTTTTCAAGGTACCTCTGGCAGTATTGGACACGTGGTTCGTAGTCTCGTGGGTTCAACTTCTGTACCTTTTGCTTGTGATATGGGTAAAGACCATGCTCGTGCCACACCCGCCAAACAGACATGTGCGACACACCGAATTGACCCGCAACACGACGCGTGCCCATACATGGATTCACTGCAACTCTCGCTAGCACTTCCTCTTCAAACCGCTGTTGTCGCACGTCCTGTAACAGAGTATTAAAGTACGAAATAACGTTGTATGTTAAATACGTTTTAATTGGGGCTTTGCGTGGTTATTTAAGGACAGTGACAAATTTCCACAATCGATAGAAACTGAGAAAGGAATTGCCCATGGTGTTCACCCCATTATTTGGCTAGAATGATCCCACAAAAGTAAAGAAAACCAGGATATCCGGACGAGAAAGCACATTATTACATACTTTAAATGTTTATGTCTGTGTTTTCTTACCTTTACCATCCCTGTCTCACGGATGCGATGGTCCACTGTTGCAAATAAAACATGGCTCGGTAAAGTGCGACGTGGAAAGCGTTCGGCATAAAGTCGCCTAGCCGCGCGTCCATTGAGTTTGCTGCACCGTAGCAAAGATACATGTCTGCCAGTTCATTAAATGTGTAATTCATTTCGTTTAGTTGTACAAGCACTGCGAAGACATTGACGAACTAACGTTGCCAGACAAGTGACGTTTACTACTGCAGCTTGAATTGCTATCGCACGAATACATGACAAATGGGTACGTCGGTGAATGGGGAATCTTAAGTGAACTGCGTCACTCGCTGCAACTACTCCGATTGCTAACTTCAGTACAGACCACATCTTGTGCATCACTTTTCAGGCATTTGTCAGCCTCTGTGACCCTAAGTGTCCTATATCATTTTACTCGTCTCAACGTCCTCTACAACGCTATAGCAGGTTGTAAACGTTATTCAGGGACACCCTGTATACAGGAACGTTACAACAGGGTTCTACTGTAGTAGGCATTTTTCTTACAAAAGCCACACATTTTTGAGCTACCACAGGATTTAAAAGGTCTCGCTTTTTTTGTTGCACTGCCTGGCAGAGGAGCTGCACCAAACTTACTTTGGGACAGAGGAGGTTGCCCCAACACATTCCTTCATTTGCTACAACAGACCACATCATCATCAAACTTATTCACTCCAACTTGGCCAGAAATAAATTATAGTAAATTTTTGCGTTCTATAGATGACTTGGAAGTAAAAGCAAGCATTCTGCAACTTGGACAAGTGCACTGTCACCTACCATTGACAGAGCCACAATTATACGATGAATCACAAAATGTTACACTAACTTATTTAGAAAATGTGAAGAACACAATTTGCAAACAGAAAATTAATCATACAATCTAACAAACTTTGTAAAGTACTGTGAACAGGCGTGCTGTTCTTACAGGATTTTTTTCCATTTTCATCATTATTTAAAAGCTTTAAATGAATGGACAGAAAAACACAGACGTGCACCAATATATCCTGCATTCAAAAAGCTAACCAAAAAATTTACATTTCACGTGTGGTGCAATGATGCGAGTTGCAAAATACAGTACACCACATTCATTGCCACAGATTTCCTGGCACAGCTGTATTCGTTTATCAATGCATAGCGATATGCAGTTATTTGTACCATCTCAATACATCGAAAAAATAGGAGCAGCAGTGAGGGTAGTGGCAGCAAAAGTATAAAGTCTACCAAATTACTATACATATATTTATATTTGATGTGTTCCACACATTTTTTTGTTGACACAAAATGTTATTTCTGGGGGGAGTTTTAAATTTTTATTTTCATAACCGAAACAAAAAAAAAACATTGACAGATCCGTGTGTAAACAGCGATGTCTCACGAAGTAGGAACAGACACTAATATACCGGTAGCTCAAATGTACAGAAACATAACTAATTTTCTTTCAGTCTGAAATTCTGAATCCAATGTAACCAAAATGCAATACAAAATGATTACTGGCATGAAAATACACAAGTCCATGCAAGAAATTAAACACCTTCAGAAGAAAAGTTGCAGTTTTAAATAGCTTTGTCATCAGGCTAGACAATAAAATAGTTAATGCAGGCCTTATATGGGCAACCATTTTTATTACTAATATTTTATTTGCTAAAATAATTAGCCGGTATAACATTTCTCTATTCTTGTTCAACAAATATGACTAAATTTTACTGTTATTTTACCAAAATTAGTTAGAAAATCCAGTCGGAAACGCCAAGTTGTTGGTTTTTTTTTTTTATAATAAAAGTGTGTGTAGTAGAACTTTTTGTAGTCTGTTGTAAAATTTCAATGTGCATTTAAGAAGTTCTATTTGTGATGACCTGGTGAATGGTGATGTTATAAGATAAATGTTTTAAACAAAACATTGAAATGTTGGTTATATGTGATTTTGAACAAAGATGTAAGTCCCAATTTTACGTGACGATCATTAAACATGCATTGTTACTACTGTACTAGGAATAGTAAAAATCCTGTTATTTTTTAAGATGCAATCAAGACTAAATGTATTATTTCTAAATTAAGATCATACAGTAAGTGCAGAACTCCACTGAACGGTGCTGCCTGCCTTAGAGTGCAAGGGCAGAGATTTGTAAATTATATTAGGTTGGGCTTGGTTACCTTTCACATTACCGCTGTTTTAAAAAATTGTGTTCTGCATTGAGAAGAGGAAAGTACTGCTATAAGAAGAACGTGTGCAAAAAAATATGTGTAGGTGTTTTAGTATTTTTTATGGGCATGATAATACAGTATCTAATTGCTCAGTCTTCAGGGTATCCAAAAAAATATAGCCTTAATTAATTTAGCACTGTGGACTGCACGAAGGTGAGCAAAAATGAAATTGCTGGCAATGACACGCAAAGTTTGACAGGTACCGAACTCCACTTAATTAAATATAACATTAAATCGCTATTTCCTTACTCTCACAGAACTCTGGTGTAGGTAGTGCTCTAAGTAAATTACCGTACTTGTCATATTTTATATTGTTTGTGGTTAGGTGTAGTTTTCAAACACACATAAAACAAGTCAATGTAAAAATTCATTAGTTTTTACTGTCAAAGGTAGACCTGATCATGCATCAAATGCATGCCAGCAGACAATACCATCTTCAGATTAGCTATGTACAAAACTGTCTATGCATTTCAACTCTTCAATGAAATTATGCCATAGCAGCGTGGAGAGACCACTGGATCAAACAACTGAACAATGCACGACTTGTGGAAACCCTGCAAGGTAAAGGAGCATACATAGGAAATATTTAAAAACTGTAGATATTTTTTTACAAATATTAAATCTTATAGTATTGCTATTAACTTCCCAATACTGCTACCTAACTAAGCAATCAATAGACAAAGATGTACTACATAAATTTTACTGATAATGCAAATGTGGATTCTGAATTCTCTACTACTAGCCAGCATTGCAATACACATATATAGCTGCTAGTAGAGTACATAGTTAAACTAACAGCATAAATTGAGTCAAAACTATGTACATATTGCCAACCAGGGTTTAAGTTTAATAAATTTCTGAAGCTGTCCAACGGACAGGTATAATTAAAAATTCACACGTGTCCGCCATCCAATGATAGTCTGCTGCATTACCAAAATATAACATTTATCATTCTGAGAATAAAGTGTATGTATATGTATTTATACTGGGATTAACAATTATAGTCCATACCATAATTACATTTTTTTTTTAAAGATATAAGTAGGCCTATGTAAAAACATATTAGATATTGATGGTGTAGAACTGCAACATCGCATGTCAGGACACGCAAAAGCACTTTAGTAAAGCATAGTAATCACAGTACATACTGTATATCATTAACTGTTCAGACATCTTCACTACACAAGAAAATTAATTTAAAATTATATAACTCGCACATTAATCAATGTATAGGTATAATAGACACAAAGTTTGCTGTATGCTTGGAAATTGCATTGTTTCAACATACAACGTTGCAGTTCGACACCATCGTTATGTATCCTTCCGTCACCATGTGCTTTCAGCTGACAATCAAAAACATTTGGTATATTATTGCAATAAAATTCAAAATGTGTTGTGAATTTCTTATGGATATTTTTAGGTATCATACAAGTTGTTTATTTTCAATATTGGCAGCACAATATTTCTACTAGGATCTATACAAATCTATGGTTAGACATACCAGTAGATCAGCATATGATGTGCTTACTCCAAAGTTATAGGATCCAATTAGGAATTGAACGAATTTCATTTTTTCTGCTAATCACACACAACTACATAGATGATAATGTTAATGGAATATTACTTCAGATTAGAGTAATGAACAGCCTACTCTACAGATGGTCAGATAATAAAATCATTAACGATTTAAGATAATTTCTTGTTAACCTAGGTATGTTCAAAAATTGTACCATTTAAGGACAATACCAAAAATTAATGTGTATGGGTACCTTGTACACTATTCGTTACCATGGTTTTTATTCCTACCCGCACCAAAAAATTACAACAAACTGAAGTTGCAAAAGCATCTTTAAACTAATACAAAAAATAAAATACATGTATTAATACCATTATTTTTCTTTTCATTTTGAATTTGGTTCATACTATCAAATCATTATGCTGTATGTTTTAAGTTTCAAGTAGTAGACCATCCAAAAAAAATCTTGCCTTTTGTAGTACCTAATAATTTAAAACTAATTTAATACATTTGCACTCACAACGTGAATGTAAATAACATAAAAAAAAGTGTAAGTAATAAATGATATTATAAACAAAAATGGGTAGGCCTAACTGCCATGATCAGGTTAAAATCAATTTGGTAATATGTACATAATCATTAAACAAGTACACTCTAACACTCAGAAACTACACAGGCTTAAGACCTCTGTCCTTACCTTTTGGTAATATGTAGGCCTACATTTTTGCAGTTGACAGGCACAAAAAAGTCGTGGACTTGACATTAAAAAAAAATTAACTTTTCGCACAAAAATAATTTATTGAGTCGGGCACTTTAAAAAGGCCTAAGAGAACCATATAAACCGACAAATTCTGTTAAAATAAACAGTAGGCTGTTTTCTCCCCCTACAACAATATTATTTTTTTTTTTCTGGATAGATTACAGGCATCTTAATTTTGCAACAATTTTTTGTACAAACAATGACATTGTAGAAATGATCAAGATTGAACATTCCCTTTTCTGAAACATGTTTTAATATCCCGTTGACGTTGGCAATTACATGCTTGGTTATTTAATCCCCACATTGCAGTACGTTAGATACATGCACAAAACATTTTAATATTCTAATAAAACTGTATAAGTATCACAAACACACATGAACACCGTTCACTCTCATGATATGGCCACCCTTTGTTTTTTGTTACCGGTAAAGATCAACTGATAATGGTGCAGTTGTTTGTAAAACAGTCGTAGAAATGACGCAATTTGAATAGAATAAAACAGTTAACCAACTAATGTTGGATACGGAGCCGTGTTATCACAATACGATTATTCCAAAACGCTTGCTTATTATCCATGTACGTATGCCACACACTTTTTCAATGTCTGCGATAATTTGTTCAGGGCTGCCACCGCTGCTTCGTCAGGGCATATGAACTGGCACATCAATACATCACAAAATCCAGACAGCCACCTGGCCTTAACCTCAGATAACAAACCCACATTTCAAACTTCCCTCTGCATCTTAGTTTGCCCTCTGGCCGCTAGATGTACTGATTACCAACCACCACTGGACAATAGACTTCAGTGTGCCTCCACTCACCTGATGAAGCAGGTGTAGTCTGCAAAACGTTGTGACCGCGCGTCCGCGGAGAAATGTGTTCGCCCTATGTGTGTGTGTTTCTATCTGCGAGTACCATCCTGTGAGTACTTGTGCACAATTCTTTCTGTTTTAATTATATCAATATTGATTACAGTCAAGGCCACACCTTTTGGAGGTTACAAGTGAGACAAATAGTTATGCGACCAGCATGTTACCCTGATTTACATATTAACCATTGTATTCACGACAATCAAGCTTTGCAAAATACAATCTGTATTTGCAAAAATCTATATTATCTGCAATTTTTTTGAAATTCGTTTTTAACTAGTAACTCTTTGAATATAACTTACATTTCTCAAGGAACATGGAAAAATTATTGTAAAAGCAGGAAATTGTAAAAATACGGAAAGTGTAAAACTTGGGTGTGTAAAAAAAGAGGTTCTATGTACTGCATGTACATTAGCAACACATTGCAAACTTTAACTGCTACACAAGATATATGACATGAAATGAAATAACAGAATATATTATTACTTTAAAATAAGAACAGCATAAAAAAACTTGGTCAAAACACTCCACATTCACATAAGTACTAATTTTTTTAACTGAACTGTTTAATTATGCACTGAAGTTACGTAGCTGCAATTACACTTACTTTTATAAGTAGGCCTACAGATTTCATCATTTAGGCAACAACAGATTAAAAATTTTTCAATTTACTTTGTGCCAAATATTGAAATACATTAAGTCCACCACTTACGTCGGGGTTATATTTCTGAAAAGTGTGACGTAAATGACATTGATACTCGAACATTATTGAGATTTTTAAACGTTTGTTGCAATGGGAGTTTACAATTAGAATTTATTGGTTTGTGGACATACGCCATTGCTCATGTGTTTAGTTGACCAAACTAGTATTGAAAGACAAAGTGACAAAATACAAAAAAAAAAAAAAAAAAAAAACACAGAAAATGTAAGAAAAACAATGCCAGAGAAATTCAGACAGTTTTTTTATTTTTGTAATAAATAAAACAAATAAGTAGATTTATGTTTAACAGTCTCTGCAGAACACCAGCCAATATCACTTCAAGGTGCTCAGCCAATCACATATAATTTGCTACTATTGGCAGAGCAGCTTAGAGACCATCCAGGCTATATAAGCCCCAATTTACTAGCGAACTTCATTCGCATCTTGGTGTTCTGACCAACTGTGCCTCAGCCTGAAGACGGAATGGATCTCAATCCCCGAAACGTTGCATTTTTCCGTTGATATTGTGTTGTGTAGTCTCTAGTTTTATATTTGTTGTACACTGTCCACTATTTATGTACATTTCCATCTTTTCTCATATTGGGAATCTAGTGTTTCTTTGTGTCTGACTTTTGTATTTGGGTGTTGTCAAATTTTTGACTGAATTCTATCCTCAGAATTCTTGCTGAGAAATAAAAATAAAAAAAACTGAAGGAATTCCTTTGGGATTGTTTTTCTTACATTTTCTGTACTTTTTTGTGTGTTTTTTGTATTTTGTCACTTTGTCTTTCAATACAAGTTCAGTCAAGAAAACATGAGCAATGGCATATATCCACAAACCAATAAATTCTAACATTATTGACGTTAATTGAAAATGACGTAAAGCAGTACAACTTAAATCTAGGACTCACTGTATATTTATTCCCAAAAGTTGACATCTTCAATCCAGGGTACAAAGCTTGTATTAAAACAGCCTAAGTAGATTGGAAATTATGGGGAAAATAAAGTGTGTGTAGTGTGATCTTGCACATTTTTTGTGTCCTATCCCATTGTTTTAAAAGAGTGAATTTTTAAGGAAAAAAGTTCAGATATCACAAGTGCAACAATTTAAGGGATTAAACAACTAATTTAATGATAGGATGCTCTGCTAATACCTGCTCATGAAGATACAACAGACGATCCAGCAACAAAACCGTCTCTATAACAGGTGCAAGAGCCACTCGTACTGAGAAGAATGCCTGAAGCTGATCTTTCTGAGGCAAATACTGTGCGTACAGGTTATCAATTTGATTTTCAGAAACCTGTTGAGAAGGAAAATAATCCTTGATCATTAACTTTTTAAAAATTGTAAACTGGTCACTTTTGTTTATGTACTTTAAAATGGAATATACCTGCAAGCAAACATTGAGTTTTGCAGCTGCCTTGTGTACATACTCTTGAAAGTTGCTGCACTTTGAAGCTAGACGGCCCACATGTCCCCACTGAGCTTCATTACTGTTTTCTATCAACAGGACTTCCAGGAGTGCTCGGTAAAACAATGAATCCACTGCAAACTATCAAAATCACACCTATGTCAATATTCAAAACAACCAAATAAAAACTGTTACAAAAATTACAGCACATAAGGCAGTCGTTAGGAGTAAATTGCAATTTTTTAGAACTTAAATTGGCTATAATACCACCATACTTAATAATTCTGAATTACTGAATGAAAGTTCGTACAATATGATGTACAAAGAACTAGAAAAGTGATGGATAATTTCAACGTGTATGGTGCTCGTGGTGGTGTAGTGGTCACCACAATGATACAGCTTCGATTCTCTGTGAGGTTCAGTCAGATTTTTCGCATGTGGGAAACGTAGTGGAAGTTACCATTAGCGGGCCGGTTTTCTTGGCGTACTCCACTTTCCCCCGCCCTTTGCTTTCTTCAATGTACGGTTTCATTTCATGTCATCCTTCAGAGTTAAGCAAACACTTATGGGTACCCAATTTAGGTGTGTTAGGACGCCCTACTCTGGTATTACCTTACCATACAAAATGTATGAAATGGTGAGAAAACACAGCTAGGCTACTACAGGTTGTTCAGAATAAAGTGAGCACTAAAAATTTAACCTTTTAAAAATATCACTAGCCGTTACTACACATAACTCAACATAAACTATAGTTGCCTTACTGCTTGTATGGTTGGCAGCGAAATTACACAATATAGTTCCGTGTGTTTCCTATTTAAATTCAACAATGCTGAAACAAAATCTACCGACATCGACATTACTGTGTTTTATATAATTAATAGATTATATTTACCAAATTGTAATGATTTCTACTGACTGCACATTTTATCTTGCACATACAAATATCAAGTGAAGTGTCCAGAGAAGTTAGACATTTCCCGTCGTTAGCCGTTACGTGCAGAAAGATAAGAATTGGCTGAGCATATAAACTTAGCAGAACTTTTTTAAGTGCTCACTTTATTCCGAACCGCCTATAATTACATTTTTCATCAAAAGATAGGATGCACAAGTACTTACAGAGCCGTACTAGTTTACAGAATACACAAACACATAAATGAGTGATGCAGTCATGACATTTTGCTGGTTATCAGGCAGGGAGTGGAGACACGCTGAAGTCTGTAGTCACTGCCTACTTTTAAATGTCCCGTATGCACCTTAGTTTGCTTTCTGGCCTCTAGGTGCACTTTACAAACCACTGCATGAAAATGGACACCAGTGTGCCTCTCTTCTCTGCCTTATGAAGCATGCCTAACTGGTGAAACATCTCAACAGTGCTTCCGCAAAGAAATGTGTTCATCCTCTTTTATGTGTTTGCATATTCTATTCTATGAACTAGTAAGGCTATGAAGTTCTCGTGCACCCATACACTATTTATTTGTAATATTTATGTACTTTTTCCAATATGAACAACAATTAAAGCATAACTAACTATAAACAATTTAGAGCTTAGGAGTTGGCAACAGTAATTGTGTTGTGGCCATTGTGATACTACTAATGTCCAAAGGTCTTTTCCCCTTCCCTTTCCCCACATACACTGGTGGTGGGAAAGTATTGTCACAGCATGAACTTCAACACTAGTGGTATTTGGTGAAGTCACTCCTAGACTCTCAATTGGTGGGAAAAAAAAGTTGCCACCATTAGCGTTAAGTTTCAATCTTATTTGTAACAAGAGTTACTAGTAGTATATAGTTTAGAAAAGTAGTAATGGACAATTAATATCAGAAACTCATACAGCTGATTGTTGTTAAGAATGAACAAGTTTGTTGACATACACCATTGCTAAAGTTTTGTTCTAAAAAGACGGGGGAAAACGCTGTGTTAAATGACATTCGATACAAACCACAAAAACTGAATCCCACAGGAATTCAGTCAATTGCAATGATGGGACATTAACAATGACTTAACCTTACAAATAGATTTCCAATTGATCAAATTCCTCTTGGACTCTATTTTGTGGTAGGTGATCATTGCACTAAACAGTTTTTTGTCAACAAAATTTGAGCAATGGCGGATGTCCACAAACTCACTCTTTCTCATACAGTCTGATTGCAGCATAGGTCCAAAGATCTCATATTCTTATTTTTGTTACACTTATTTCTACATCAAAAACAGTTAGGCAAGCAGCCTTGATAGGTAATTTTTATGTTATTCTATTGGCTCAACAGAAATTCAACACGGCTGTAGTGTACTATCATTTAGCCTGCTTCGTATCTACTAAATGAGAACTAATTTCCAACTTAACATTTTTAATTTTTTGTCTGACTTTTAACATATTTGTGAAACTACAAACAGGTAAAAGGTAAAACTCTAATAGGTATTATGTACATAAATATTAAAATTCTTTGATTTTGCTTCTATTGTTCTACAGGCAAGTAATATCTTAGTGAATGTATGCAGTGGTGCAACAGGCAGATCCCAATTGCAAGAAGAAAAAAAAATGAAACTGTATAAAGGTGAGCAACTAGCTTAAAATTGGACCAAACTATCTTCGCTATGTTGATATACATCAGGGTGTAAAATAATTGGTATCGCACGCCTAAGTACACAGGCCTTTATGTATTTCTGAAAATATTATATTTGCGGTGCTATTGTGTATGAATTAATGTTTTGCATCTGACAAAAGCTTATTTCTAAAATTTCTTTCACAAACTATTAAAATTTTAGTTCAAGTACATATTAGTTGTTCTAATAGAGTCACAGCCTCACCTGCTGTGAAGAGGAAATACGGTCCAATGCCTGAGCGGCCAGCATCCTGGCATTTCTGCTAAGTGTAAACCCTAATCTGCGCAAGTGGCCACTAAGTGGGAAGCCAGTTTCAGACAGTAGATTGTAGCAGCAGCCAACGCCACACAATGCAACCAAGCGTTCATCTGCTGCAAACATACGGAGGCAAGTTGTTGCCAGGTCCCCGCAGGTGTGGAGACCCACTACACACACTCTAGTACAGTTGGCAGCACTGACAAAGTGATCCTGCACCAGCTGCGCCAGTCCGGTATCTGGCGACACAAACTGAGTCACTAGCTTGTAGTGGCCATCTGCGGCTGTGGCATTCTCCAACAGAGTGCTACTTTGTGTCTGGTCTTCCCTAGTCTCTTCTGCTCCACTTCTGACAGTTCTCCATGCTTTCTAAACAAACATAACCATTCTCAGTTGCGCCACACAACAGAGGCCTACTGTTATTTTCATTTCCACAACAGATATCATAAATATTAAAAGGTCAAACAGTCCAACATGCTACCTTTTACTCAGTTAATACAAGGAGAGTGTTGCTGTTCAAATCCCAGCACACACATTGAAAGGCATCTATTCAAAACGTGTCTAAGTAGGTTTACACAGGTTATCATTTGAATACAAATTTTATTATAGATATTCAAAATTGAAATGAATGTGCCTGTAATTATAAGATAATATACAGTACGTAGTACAAAAACATAGGACATATCTATTAAGGGGAGGAGGCAGGAACTTTTTTGTCCTAACAAACTAGAAGTATCAATGATAAAAGTTTATCTCTTTCAATGTTCCTCTTGCTTCAATGCTTTTCAGGGCAAAATGTTAGCTTACAGTCTTAAAACATCTGAAATACAGAAATAGCAACATGTAATGATGCAACCCTGATTCTTAAAACATTAAAACTACTGATGTAGGCTATGTAGATTGTATTCACTACAATGAAAGCAGACCATGCTTGAGTAATAACTTGCAAGAACAGTCAACACTGTTAACACAAGCAGAGAAATTCATTTTTAAACAGTGCTCTCCCCAGGCCCATTTTGCCGGGCGCCCCACCCGGCTAGTTTTCTCTACCACCCGGCTAAAAAACAGATATTCCCATCAACACCATCAAGCTTATTCCATGATGCACCCAGCTAGTCTCGTGAATTACCCAGCTCTAAATTTGTGCTGGGGAAAACACTGAACCATCAACATGATCATCAGTTTAGATAGTTCAAATAGCTTTAGCCAGTGGTCTTTTTAAGAAAAGAATACTGATTATAACAATATTCTCTTTAAAATTTCCATCAATATTTTTTGCAATGAACACGTACTAAAATCTTACTTGCAAATACAATAATTGGTAAACTCACAAGTCTATACCGTACCTTGAGCTTGTGGCTGTGCCGGGCCGCACTAGTGGTGTTTCCTGGAGAGGAGTCAATGCTCAGAACTGGCAGCCTGTGATGCATGGCCAGCATGGAGCTGAGGTAGCCCTTTCCTCCGCCCACATCCACCATGTGACTTGCATCAGAGACGCAAGCCAACAAAGCAGCTACTTCGCTCATTATTTCCACCTCGTGCATCTTCTTGCGGGACATGAACTGTTCTGACTTGAGGCGCTCACATCTGCCTGCCCCGGCAGACAGCCTCGCCTTCAACTGTTCACGCGTAAGTACAACGTCGCCCAGGCTGCACATGTACAGCCTCCTAGCGTTGCATAAGAACTCCATAAGGCTCGGACATTCAGGAGGTGCTCTTTCACATGAATCGTTAATAGAATCCATTTTCCCACAATTCCAAAACACTGAAGAGAACTGTTCACTTCCAACACACTCAAATTCACTCTGGATAGGCTTGGGAATAAGTGCAGACCAGTGCTTGGCAGTGAAGAAAAGCACCATGTGAGAATCAATAATTGGCTTTACTCTGATTAGATAGTCTACAATACTGTCGAGGATTGAAATTATTTTTGTGTCACTAAAGTCCTCCATTTCAATGTTAAAATGAAACACTAGGAAATTCATTAAATGAACTATTAACTTTTAACAAAGAACATAATCTTCTATATTTTGCTTTGATACTGTCACGCAGCGCCAAAATGTCTTCTTCTTTAGTGTTTGTGCGAGGAAAGCTTTCCAACACTTGCAGTAAGTTTACAATGTCATTTGTGATTTTTTCAGAAACAGACTGGTTCTTAGCTGCAATAGCCAGCATTGCTTTCAGCACACCTGTATAGTAACCAAGCTCTGCTCCGATCTGTGCACCCCTGTGGTATCCCATATGAAAGCCATCTACCTTACCTTGTTCACTTCCTTTCTTCAGGCCCTCCCTGTATCCCTGCTCCGACAGTTGTTCTTCACTGAGAGCTATGGAGTCAAAAACATCATTGATGTCCTCACCTGATCCACATGCGTCTGTGTGGACAGACATTCCGAAATTCAGTCCATGCTTACACTTACTCAATTAGTCTGACTCTAGCTGCGAAGAAAACAATGCAAAAACAAACTTTAATAACTGATGACTGTTCTGACACAGATTAAAAATGTACAGACTTGGAATAGAAAAACATGACAATATACTGAACGAATAATTTATTGCTACACAAAGTAAATAATTGACTAAATTGACAATGTTACTTCTTATATGAAAGCTACTATGGTGCACCTTTTTCATGCAAGCGCTTAACAAATTTTACTTTCGATTTATTTCTTATTCCAAACTCGGTCAGAAGAGCTCTATCATCCTTAAGTTTCTGCACTTCATGGTACAACCAATACGTGCGCCAAATATACCGCCAGCTGACAGTCACCGGCCGCTTGCTGCGAGCCATTTTGAGCGTGACGTGACGACGAATGGCATTCTTCAGGTCTCTGACGGTAGCCCCTTGCTGATGAACAACAACTGGCATCTCCTCCCCATCAGCACGAACCACCCTCACCGTCATTGACTGACCCTGTTCCAGGGCAACTTGTGCCCCTACTTCCTCCAGCGTGACACCACGGGGCAAGTCATTCATGAGAGGGTCGCAACCAAGCAGGTCTGCCAAGGTTGTTGCAGTTACCTCCAGCAACTCCTCATGGGACATTGGCTCTGCATCCCTTCCCAAGCTGTTACTTGGGGTGGGAGCAGAGTTCACACCATCCTCATAGCTCATTTGTGCGTGTTCACTGCTGAAAAATGACTTACACATCACTTGCTTAGAAAAGAATATGTATCAGGAAATGTACAATCATTATGTTTTACTTTTAGGGTCATTAAAATTGCATACATTTCTACATACATGTGTGAATGAAAATGTACAACAGCCTCTCTTCTTCTTTTTCTTAAACTTATGAACAAGGACGTCTCGCTAAACTGTCACAGTAGTATTTGTATTCAACCCTACATGCACGCATGCACACGAACATTTACACCCCTTTGCTCCTTTCCCAACTACTGTACTCTCACCTGGAAAAAAACATTGCAGATAAACACATCTGAATGGTGTGAATGACAAATGCTACAGATGGTTTCACATTGTTTGTGTTACGATATCTAAATCAAAATATTGGGAATATCAAAATAAGAAGTAAAAAATTTGGAAATGTAACCGTGACAACTGCAATACAAAATTACTTAACCTAAGTAAGCTGATGGATGAAATTGCAAGTCTTAAGACGGCTACTAAGGATTTGGTAGAGGAAACCATAAAGAAACAAATCAGTGCACTTCATTAGTGATAGCTTAGGTGGGCAACAGAAGAAACTTGAAGAAATTGAACGTACTTTGAAACAACTGTAAGATGCTAAAAAATCGTCGTAAGAATATTTAGGTTTAATTTGAAAAAAGTTTGTATTTGTTCAATTGGATATCGTAATTGTAATTTATGTATTTATAAGTATTTGTCATGAGTAAAAGAAAACAGAAAATAATAAACGCGGCGCGGGAGACGGTGACCGGTGGCAGCCATTGTCTGCGAGCTGGGCTGTGATTCGCCAAGGGAGTCTATAGGCGGGGGTTGCTGGCCGGTGCGGCCATAGGTAAGCTCTCGAGAGGGACACTCGGTAGGAAGCCGTGGAGGCGACCGGACCACGTGTCGCGAGTCTACAGCACAGAGAGTGCTTCGCCTGACCAGTTGAACCAGAGAGACACTCGGTAGGAAGCCGCGGAGGCGACCGGACCACGTGTCGCGAGTCTACAGCACAGAGAGTGCTTCGCCTGACCAGTTGAACCCGAGAGACTGGGGTTGGTCCGGCAACTGTGCGTCTTGGGTCACGACGTTTTTAAATAATATTTCGTAAATTGCAAAAAGTAGTCTCGCGGAAGAAAGGGCGCATCATATGAGACAAAGCGGATGATATACGCACATCGTGAGCCGTCTCTCGCGCGCACCAAACTCATTTGCCGCATTTTATTTATGAACATTGAGTTCCATCTTTTAATGTGAGTTTGACTTGTGAAGTAAGGAAAAAAGAATCAAAATAGACCAACTGGCGGGTAACATATGTTTGCCCAACGTTAGGGCTAATCGCGTACGTGGACTTTAATCGGCACGCGATGGACCTTTAATACGACCCTGAGATTCTGAGTGACGCGGACGGGCAACTAGAGCATCGTCCCAGTAGTACTGGCCTGTCTTCGGCGGTGAGGGTCGGTGGTTCGACTCTGAGAGACGGCACCCACGTCATCACAACTGCGGAGGGAGAGACAGCATCACGACACCGGCTGACCCACCCACAGCTGGCTGGAGGCCAGTGAGTAAACACCACATCTCCAAAGCTAGATGAACAGGAACGACGGTGAGCGTCATCGAATCTGGCAGCAACGTGGTGAGTGACGAGCTTA
>PNEQ01001180.1:0-36200 GCA_003012365.1 Medauroidea extradentata
ACCTTGCTGCGCACACTCCACTCTACAGCGTGTCAGCAGGTGGTGTGCGGCGGGGTTGCCTAAGCTGAGTTTTCATTGCGCTCCCCTACGAAGACGGTACATTTCCGCCTACGGGTTTACAGTTAAAAAGTGCTTGTTTTGGCTCGTACTACCTGCCCTCAAGCGTTGTATCATGAATTAATATACACCCTGTATATATGGTCAGTTGTCGGCGAGAAGATTGTTCGCCAGTTCAGTGTCTTGCCCCTAAGGCCCGATTCATAATGCGCAGTCGGCAGTCGAATACAATTCACAACATGCAGTCCAGCAGCCATGATGTTTTGCATTATAAAAAAAAAAAAAAAAACCTGCTATTTAATAATCGGCCATGTTTTGAAAATATTGTTTTTAATTTTGTAAAAATTGCTTTATTTGCTTTTAGAAGAATAGGAAATCTATCAGAACAATATTTGTTTACATCACGTGATTGAGTAACGCCTGATTGTTCGGCGGTCCAGCAGTCATAGATAAAGTTCGCCATCTCCGACTACTGAACTGCGGACTGCTCGACTGCGGACTGCGCTTTGTGAATATGCATATCTTAACGTACGTATTAATCTCTGACAGCCGACGGCGGACTGCCAACTGCTGACTGCCGATTGCGCATTGTGAATTGTGCCTCAAGGGCCAGGTTGAGGCGTGACGCTCGTGCTGTGTCGTCCTTCTGTACTTCTAGTTTCTGAAAGCACAAAACACGTCCACTCAGGCTGCCTGGGCTACAACTGACACAAGCTTAACACGTAAATAGGCTAGTTACTGTGAGAAGAATATCGTACAAACCATAGGTTGGCTCCACTGTAGCAGAACAAATTTCACGCAGCAAAATACTTCCATAATCTTTTGAAAAATTAATTAAACATTTAACTATGGAGCTATTGTTTTTGCTGCCGTGTATTGTCACTCTCATGCTTACTTGCCCTTTTTCCTTCTTATTTTATATTATAATTTTTATGTAAGTTATAACCAACGTACTAATAAAAAATAATGAATTTTTGTACTGAAAAATACCCAAATTAAATTTTAAAAATAAGAAAATAAAATAATTTGTTTTATATAGGATATGACCTAGCCAATAATATCGTTATTCAATTTTGTATGTCAGTATGTTTTATTGGGGTGCATAAAGCCGTAAAATACAGATTTTGATGTTTACTAGTCACTACGCAAAAACTATGAGGGCTAAAAAATTTCATAAAATTTAGTCACAATTTAAGTCTTGAAAAAAAAAAAAAAAACCATGACGTTGGACACTGACGTAGAACGGGCCCTTAAACAACGAGAACCTTATTTTCCGAAGATGGCGAAAAATACCGCAAAACACCCATTTTCGGCCGCTAGAAAATATGCTTTAAGGGCGCGGTCTACCGCAATTTTCATCACCATTATTTTAATTTTTATTTGTACCAGATATTTTTTTTCTTATTTTAGACAGAAAATGTGACTAAAATTGGCTCTTATGAAATTTTTTTATCTCTCATAGTTTTCGCGTAGTGGCTTGTTAAAGTCATATTTTGCATGTTTCCGTTTTAACGACTACACTAAAACCAAGTGATATACCAAACTCAAAAAAATCACAGTGAATAAAGACATTGCTGGCTACAATGACATGCTCATAGAATTAGAGAATAAAAATTATTTGTATTTTTAAAGAAATTATTAAATATTTTTAATTTTTATTTTCAGTTTTAGCATTTTTTTAAAATTCAAATACTTTTTATTCTTTAATTTTATGAGCATGTCATTGTAGTCTACAATGCCTTTATCCACTGTGATTTTTTTGAGTTTGGTATATCAGTTGGTTTTAGTGTAGTCGTTAAAACGGAAACATGCAAAATATGACCTTAACAAGCCACTACGCGAAAACTATGAGAGATAAAAAAATTTCATAAGAGCCTATTTTAGTCACATTTTCTGTCTAAAATAAGAAAAAAAAATATCTGGTACAGATAAAAAAAAATGGTGATGAAAATTGTGCTAGACCGCGCCCTTAATGAGTAGTGGTGAACTTGAACACGTGTAACGTTTTTTAAATGTCATGCGCGATGAGCAGTTTTCGAATTATCTTTTAACGACCGAAGCTCTGTGCTCTGCTCGGCGGCATGAAAGAATTGTCAGTTGGTGAACATGGGCGATTGGTAACTGGGTAAGCTAACAAGGAACAGTTCTTCATTACGTGGCGGTAAAGCAGATTCTGCGGTTTCCAAAAAATAAACATTATGTTGGGTTTATATTCCTTTCACTTTCTCTCGACGATTGGCCAGGGAAGCATTTATAAAGGCCGCAGTTTATGGACCCGCAACACAAAAACGTTTTTAAATTATAGGCTACATTTTAAATAGTCAAAACAAAAAGTGTTTTTTTTAATCATAACATATGTCGACTTAGTGTAGGCTTAGTATTGAACGCCTTAATGATTGTATGTTGTTCTCATTTTTTTTTCGTAAATTTAGTAGCTAATACTGTTAGCCTAAGTAGAATTTTTATGATTTATTTATTAGCTTTTATTTTGTTAGACAATCATTTTAAAATACAATTTTCGCTGGAAAATTAAAAAAAAAAATCCCTGTCTTATGCGGGTGGATGTTTTATATTGTACCTCGTATGTTAATGGCAGGAACTGCACCACAGGTTCATCCTAGCGGTCTGCAGATAAAAATGCTGCCCTGTGATTGGTGTAGGTGGTTCGGCACAAAGTGGGCACTTTTGAAACACTCATTATTTTCTTCTGATTATTTATAGTTTCCTGTCACATTTTAATGTAAACAAAGGAACTGACTTAACAACCAAAGTGTTGTCTAAGTCAGTAGTTAACATTTAAAGTCACAATTAATAATATTTTTATATATTCTTCAAGACAAGATGGTCTAGTGCTCAGCGTATCGCGAACGACCTATAGTAGAAATCAAGCGTCTGCCAGGTTTCCGGCAGCTTGTCACCGCTGACAGACTCGGTCACAGGCAGGCAGATGACGCCTGGTGATAAGGAAGAAACCAGAAACACGTCAAGGCCTCCCTCGAGGCCTGTCGCCACGTGCGTCGGCCGTTACCTTCACCTACAACTTCACCCGTCTTTCCCAACTCACGAACTCGGAAAAAATACAGCCGTGTTTACCAGGGGAAAAAAAATTAGGCCGTGCCCCAGATTTAGCTTGACACGGTTGCAACGCTGTTTTATGTTACGTACTTAGTACTTTACACATCATTTTAGCACAGGGTCGCATGTGGGAATTACGCTTCAGGGCAGCCAAACGCAACACAGGTGCAGATTTTGCGTTCTTCCCATTAAAAAAAAAAAACAATATTTGATTGGCCCCCAAGTCTGCCAAATCAGGGGTTTGTTGCTCTGTCCTCCCCGTACACTATTCATTTGTTGGAACACGACCTTCTTTTTTTACAGTGGGCAGTGTTCTGCAGAAAAAAAAATCGAAATCTTCACGAAGATGCTGTGATGTCCATATGCAGTTCGTGGTGAAGTTAGTGCTTACAAAGACCCTCCCGCCTAGAGCAATATTTAGGGACCCGAAGTTTTCGCGAAGAGATTTTGTATGACTTTGTTTCAATACTTACGGCATAACGGCAGCTTTGCTCCGTGATTATTAGCAGCGTGTCTTTGTGCAGAAGCACCTCTTATTTGACTTGGCCAATCAGAATAATGTTACTGCGACATTCAATCACAGGACATGACGTAGAAATACATGATTGCTTGTAAGACAATGAAACAACTTGGTGCAAAATTATTTTCATACAAAATTATATTGTCATTGTCCACGAGGAGGAATTCCCTGACTTAGCAGGATGATAAGAACTACGTGGACTCGTACGGCAGAGATGCTGAACCAATAAAAAGCAGCTGTGTTCCGTACGTAGCCCCTGAGAAGTCAGCTGCCCTTTCTTCGTGCAGAGGGTCATTTAATCATAAAAAAAAAAACCCTGCAAAACGGCAGGTGCTAGAGCCGAACGCCAAATTCACACCTGTTGCCATCGCCGTCATACACGAAGCACGCAGTGCCCGAACTGCTCTCCCTTGTTTACCCTCCAACATTGTGAGTCCCGCCAAGGTCACATCCTCACCATTGTCGGCTCGTAGAACCTGCTGTGCTCCACGTGTCTTGCGCCAGATAACCCCCCGGGCCCCCTCGTTTCCCCGAGAAACCAGAAACAACCCTCCCCACTTCCTCCCTTGTCGCATTTTATTTTTGTCGTTCTCGCACCAAACTTCTGCAAGTTCGGGCCGGAAACACGGGACGACCGCCAATTTGCGCCAATTTGAGGCGCGCCTCACCACTTCCGATCCTCGCGCGTGGAATGGTTGGAGGAAAAAAAGAGGGATGTTTCTTGCGGCGTAATCGTGCGGAATAAAGGGCCACTTCCGCCGAGTTACGTACGTCGGCTGGCCATTTCCTAAATTCTCAACCACTTTCATGACAGACAAGTTTTTTTTTATGGCGAGGAGCTAGGATAATAGTCGAAAGTGTTGTACATACGCTCAAGGTCGATACATGGCTAGAGATGGTCGAAAATAGCAAGAATCTTTTCTGTAAGTGTATTCTCCAAATCACAGTAGCGTCACAGATTAAATAGTATATATGCATGAAATAACGTGGCAGCGCATTCGACACGGGCAAACGTCATCGTTTATTAGCTGCCTTGGGCTGTTGACATTAACCCGGTGTCTGTTTGGCTCGTGAATGTTACGACAACCTTCCTATTGGCCTGGCTGCTGGCTAGCAACGCTGATTGGTCTGACTTTAGTTTACCGTCATTCAGACAGTTCACCTCTGTATTCCTGATTATTCTCTGGTAGCGTCCTGCACCTTGTATGATTGGGAGGGCGGTTATGTGGCACTATTTAGAAGCTTACATACAAATCATAGGCGTTCATCCGTAGCGTACCAGAATACACATTGGCCCAGTAAAATAGGGACTCACCAGAAACGAAATAAAATCATAATAAATGAATACATTACGTTGAAACTCAGCAGTAAACCATTCCTACCTATCTCTAGGGAAAGGAAAAATTCCCCGTATGTTAGAATCCGCTCTCCTGTGTATACAAGGCTGACAATGTATCACATAGCTACTATAGATCGTTCTGGATGAAGTGAGCACTAAAAATTTAACCTTTGAAAAATATCACTAGCCGTTACTATGTATAATTCAACATTCTAACATCTTACTGCTTGTATGGTTGGCAGCGAAATTGTGCAATATAGTTCCGTGTATATTCCTATTTAAATACAGCAGTACTGAAACAAAATCAAACGAAATCGACATCACTGTATTTTACATAATTATTAAACCATTTTATCAAACTATATTGGTACCTACTGACTGCACAATTTATCTTACACGCGCAAACATCAAGTGACGTGTCCATAGGGGTTATACATTTTCCGTCGTTAGCGTTTACGTGCGGAAAGATTCGAATTGACTGGAAATATAACTTTATCAGGGCTTTTTTAGTGCTCACTTTATCTCGAACTGCCTATACTCAATGGAACAGCACTCAATAAACGAATAGACAAGGCTCGAGTATGCACAAAACAATGGATTCTAAGACGCAGGTCATTGACTCACGTATTTTTCTTTTCCCTACATATGGCTCATTGGTGCTCAAGGGAAGGGGGCAGTGATGATTTGCCTCTTTATAAAATGATTTATTTGACTTTTACAGTGCTCATTGTAGCTTGAAATCTGATATCTTCAATCGTTCACTATTCTACCTTGATTTGTTGGAATTATAATTAACGTACGGGGGTGCCTTGTTTTCAAAGAATTTCTTGGTGCAGTCATAATTTATGTTGCTAAAGAATGGTGTGTAATAATATTTTAAGATACCTACCTTGTTAGCAACATTAGTTTTTGTAAAATCTTGCTAGCAGCAAAAAAAAAGTAATTAATATAATAGTAATAGCAAGACGACTATGACCACGATGTTGCAGGGCATAGAGTCCGACTAAATACAATACCCTTGCAACTTAAAAAATACCTATACAAATAAAATAGTTATATTGAGCTTGGTTGGCATCCTATCATTCCCATTCCCTTTCAAAACCATTACACATAAGTATGCATATTTAACTATAAATACACAATACCTGTAATCTATCAGCATTAAACAACTAATAAGCTGGTGTTCAAGTGTTACATTACTTCTATTCATAAAGTAACTCTCTGTTACTACCACAAAATTAAGTACTGTCGTTTTCCAAATTCTGAAATGTTGATAATAAACAAATCTTTAATAAACAAACCAAAAAATTGCTTCGTTTGTTAGCCTGGCATTTGTTATTCACTATCACATTAGACTGATTAAATTAATAAGGCATCACATAATGAAGTAGGCTGTTAGAAATATATCATTGAGCTGTCAAACATTTGCCGCGGTCACATACCGCAACATGTTGAAAGGCGACATAGTGAGCTAGGTAATTAAAGGAAACATGTGGTGTTTGCAGAGCGACCAGTTAGCAAGAGCCAGGAGGATGAGCGCAACTTCTCCAGACCGCCGACTCCAGAGAGTGGTCGCTCCAACTCCCCGGCCAGCCCCTCCAAGCCCGATGCCGCCGCCTCTACACCCACGACACCAGGCGCCAACCCACAGCCGCGACGGTTCATCTCCTCCATCCTCGGCGGAGATGTGCCCTACCACCCCGGCACACGGTCCCTCCAGGTGCCTACGAGGGCTGAGCGCAAGGAGTACCTGCCGGCCGTCACGCCGCCGCCGCAGCAGCCGCCTCCGCCGCCCCCTCTACCCTCCCCTCCGCCCGTTGTGCGCTGCCAACAAGTGTCCGTCATTCAGAGGACTCCTCAGGCCGCCGCTCCTGCGGACAAGCCGACATCCTCCGACGACGAGGCCGACGACAACGAAGCTGAAGAAGAGCCTATGGTGATTCAAGAACCCGAGCAGGAGGCTCCCATAGACTATCACGTGCCCAAGAAGCGGTCGTCTTCAGAGGAAAGAGCTGGCTCGGAGGATGAGAAAGATAGAGAAATCCGCAGGATCAGCAGCCTGAAAATTGTTCAGCGTGAACCCGGCCTACCATTCCCTCTAAGGCAGCTCCTCTGGAGACAGATCAACGGCGGCGGAGGTAAGCCTAGGACCGCGGCAGCAGGTCACGGCCACGGTAGTCGTGGAGGAGGAGGAAGTGGCGGACCTTCCGGAGGCGGTGGAAGTGGACATGGTTCATCCTCGATGTCGTATGGTGGAGGTGGAGGCGTCTCCAGTGGCGGAGGTGGTGGGTCTGGTGTTGGAGGTGGTGGTGGAGGTGGATCTATGAACCCCGGGGGAGGGGGAAGGGGATCAAATAACTATGGGCCTAACAGCCCACCGACAGGATCCTTACCACCATTTTATGAGACGCTAAAAAATGGAGGGGTTTTAGGTAGTTTCAACAATGGGTTGCAGCAATATGCTCATGGGAACAACGGCAGTAATAACTATGGGATGTTGTCCATGGACTGTGACACTGGACAAGATACATCAGGACTTGGATATGCCGGGGGTGGGGGTGTGGGGAGAGGAAATGATCAAAAATATTCAATGCTGCAAAACATGTGTGCATCGTATGGACTAATAACTGTGAAGGAAGATGTGGACGACCTGGCAGAATATGCAACATCGAGAGATCCTCTACCATCAATCCACCTTCTAGGTGGTGGGGGAAGCAGCAATAACCTCAGTGCTGCAGCAGCGCTACTAGGTGCTGGTGGCTACCAGTATGATGTCAGCGACTCCATGATGGTGGATTTAGTGGCAGGAGCTGTTGTTGATCCATTGCAGTTTACTGCAACTTTTACTCTTTCTGGAGCATCGGATCACAATGCCCTGCTAGAGAGTCTCACAGACGACCTGTTCCTACAGAGGATGTCCTCTGACGGAGACCTGAGCGATGCCAACAACAATGCTGATACGGAGAGTGCAATCCTTGGAGTACCTTCTGATCTTCAAAGCATAGCGACGACACCGAGCCCAGTGTTGCAGCAGAACAGCCAGCAAAACAACCAGCAGAACAATCAGCAGGGGCTACCACCTCCTGTTGAGCCGTCTGTAGACCCTTTTCCCGAGCACTGCCAAAATGTTTCCTCCTTATCAAGAACTTTTGACACGTCACGCAGCTATTCTGCTCCCACCCACTTCACCAAAAACTCACTGTTCCTCAACGGAGGCCAGCAGGAAGGAAACGCGTCATCGTCTTCCTCCTCATATCACAACCTGCCCAAAGAACGCCCAGAACTCGCCCTCCACATCTCATCATCGCCTTCGCAACCCAGTCCATCGCCGTCGTCCGACCACGAATCCCACCACATGCAGCAGCTACAGGTTCAGGTGCAAATGCACAACCATCACCACCAGCCCTTGCTGTCTCCAGGTCTTTCCTTTGCGGGCAGTGGACTGGATCTCGACTCTCCGACGGCAATGTCCCTGCCGTCTCCTGGTGGAGCGAGCTGTAGCCTCGATGGAAATGGTTCCATTTCACCTCCAGCCAGCATCAGTGGGAGACGAGATTCAGGGGACATCAGCAACATCCCATCACTGCAGGTCCGAGTCAACATTCTGCAACAGAGGGTAAGTCAGCCAACTAATACTGGACACTAGGGTATCTATAAGCAGTTGTTGCTAAGCATTGTCACTTTAATCAATTATATTTGGTTCAATTCTGTACGCTTAAAATACTTACATAACTTGTCTCATTGTGTGCAACTTATTCTGACCAAAAAGTTTTGTAACTTTTTTATTTATTAATTTATATATATTATATATAATTTATTAATTTATATATACATGTATACATATTGAGAGTGTTTTGTCAAAATATTTACATAAAAAGGAATACACTGCTACATACATTACTTGTATAAAACACTACAGCAAAACACTGACATATTAGCACTCTAATCACAAATCAACTTACTACAATGAAACACACACATATTTGCAGATAAATTACAAATTAACAAAAATATACAAAAACACATTGCCTGCCTTTTTTATTTCTTTAAATAATAACTTATTGAGTAAAAAGTTTTATTTATTAAACATTCTTTTAGGTTCCTTTTGTTATTAATTAAACTCTGTACACTTGTTGGTAGTTTATATATTAATGTAGAACCAGTGTAGTCAGGACATAATGAGAATTTTTTGGTTCTGTGTGAGACTACATGTAGGCCTAATTCACTAGCACTAGCAAAGTTCCTTTGACCACTGCATAAAATATGATTAGGTTATGATACAAAACTAACATAAATTTATAGTGTAGCACACTGTGCAGTTATTTTTGCTTACTCTGACTTTGTAAGTTCATGTGGCCTACTGATTTAGGAAAAACTTTAGTATGGTTTGCTTGATTTTCTCACTTTCTATGCAAAGAACAGTGCTGCTGTAGGATGATGGTAGCCTAATTCTGACAAAGTCACTTAAAGTATTAAGTAAAGATCAAAACTGAAGTAAGGTATAACAACTGTATTTGTGTTACAATGAGATGGAGGGACTGAAGTTTGGTGTGTTTTCTTGTTCAGCTGGGTCTCCCCGGGGATGTGGCACTGGAGTTTGTGAATGGTGGCCATGGTATCAAGAACCCCTTGGCCAACCACGATGTGACACCTGCAAGTCAGCGCTCAAACCGCAGCAGCAGCAGTGACAGTGAGAAGCTGCATCACACTAGTAACCCAGATGACCCCACGCGCTTCGTCTGCCACGTGTGCTCCAAAAGCTTCAGTTTGCAGCGACTGCTCAATAGGCACATGAAGTGCCATAGCGATGTGAAGCGCTACCTCTGCACCTTCTGCGGCAAGGGCTTCAACGACACCTTCGACCTCAAGCGACACACCCGCACGCACACAGGTCAGGCATCTACTTACCAATCCATGTACTACTTCACTAAAGTGTGAAAACTCTTTAAAGCACAGCTTACTTATTTATTCTTCAAGTTCATTAAAAAATATGCACACCACAAGTAAAAATTATACGTATAAGCATGTGTCCTTTGAATTATTATCTGCACTATTTTAATGGGGGTTAATCATTGCAACACTAGTGTTTAAAAACAATTTTTTGATAGTGAAATACTTTTGGTTCCCACATATGACTGAAAACTGATAACGTTGAAAACTGATAATTTAACAGAATAAGAAAATACCATACTGAAATGAAATGTCAATTTAGCACATTATTGAGAACTGTCGTGTGCACAAATATGTTACATACGTATACCAATTCCAAGAAGTAATCTAGTGGTAAAAAAATCTACTAACCATTTCATTTAGTTAAATTTTACGGCAATGCTCTCTAGTTTCTATTTTTTTAGCGATATTAATTATTTATGCCTAAACAAGAGCAGATATCAAAACTCTGTCCAGCAGTTTTGTTTAAAATAATTTACTCCATGTTGGCTAATTTTTTCAAGGCAGTAAATACTATGGTTTTAGCTAATTACGTAACTAACAAAAATTCTGGTTAATTGACATTTTAGTCGAAACCACATAATTTATTGCTTTGAAAAAATTAGCTATCACAGCAAAAACCATTTCAAACAAAACTGCCAGGCAGATTTTTTATATCTACTCTCTTTTAAGCTGAAAAAAATAATTATTGCAAAAACAGTAGAAACTAAGGAGCATGGCCTTAAGATACCGAATTAAATTTGCTAGTCACTACCTAGAGTACATATAAAGTCTGTCACCAGTTATATGAAAACTAGATGGGTTATTCTAAAATTAGATTTTAAGAGTGTTTAGTTGACATTGAACTAGCTCAGTATCAAATCTTGGAAGGTCTAAATTTGTAGCTGTGCAGATGAAGTTGAAGGTTTATATTTTTGAAACACAGCAAGGGATGGGAACACTTTTTCGTAATAATTTTAGGAAACAATACTACACTACACAAATAAAATTCTCTGTAGTAAAGGTGCGCTTTCAATTATGTTCTTGCAGTGAGGTGCGAGCATTTAATGTTAATTAATTTTTTTATATTAGATACATAAAAAAATTGTTCTAAATTTATATTATTAAGTTCAATGTTTAAAATAGTGTCTAGTGATTATGGTTCAGTACACTGAATCACATGGAAATTTTTGAGGATCACAAACACTAGTTAATAAAAATCTTATTACAAAGCGCAATAATTTGAATTATGTATTAATGAGCCTTCACTATAAAAAAAACATAAAGCTATTTAACATCAGTGTGCTGGAATTGGGTCGGGGTGTCCCTGTCCTCTATGATTCTTCCTCCATAAACCAGCCCCTGTCATTATAATCAAGCTTTCAATCATAGGTGTAGAGTTTAAAATAATATTTCTTGATTCCTTTCACAAAAAATTTTGTTGGATTAATTATGAACATATAACAAATCTAAATGATCTCTGACTTACATTATATTTGGTTTCAACAGAAAGCATGAACACAATGTTTTAGTATTCTTTCCATTATTAAGTTAAAAACAAACTTTAATGGTGGCAGTAATGTTAGTAAAATGTTGGCTAGGTTTCCTAATGTTGGGATTTACAATTCTGATTTCAGGTGTTCGCCCATACAAATGCAACCTGTGTGAAAAATCATTTACTCAGCGGTGTTCGCTGGAGTCGCACTGTCTTAAAGTACATGGTGTCCAGCATCAATACGCATACAAGGAGCGCAGGACAAAGGTAATTTATCTCCAGACACATGTGTATTCCAGTATGTAGTCTAACAAGCATTGTTCTTATTTATATGATCAATACTGTGCTATTTATTGAGGCAGGTTCTATTTAAAAAAAAAAAAAAACTGGTTTTTGGGAAAGTTCCCCTTTAAAGCACAGAACAGAATACAGGAAAGTCGTAACTGCTAAGGACGCTCCAGTACCGGTTATTGTGAAAGGCATCCCATAATATCAATATTATGTGTCACATTTCTAAACCTGTAAATGTAGGCATAGCCTAGATGTGGGGGAAGGGTGAGAACTGGGAAGAACATGCAGTCCCTTCCCCCTCTCAACTCCAAAATAAAGAAACATATTTTCACTTATTAAACCACAAATGCATGTACTGCAACTATTTACATTGTTAAGGTTAAAGAGTTTGGCACAGGGAAAATGTCTGCCGCTTAGTGCTGGTATCGGTAATGGGTACAAGCTGACCAATCGCATAGCCTTCCAGAATTTTGTCACATAAAGTCAATGATTTAAAATGTGAAATTGGTTTATTTTCCCTTTAAAATTAAGTTGAATAACTTCTGTCATTTTCAAGCATATTTAAATTTAATTTTACTACAGTGGAGTATTTTTCTGATTCCTTAGCGATAGCAGCGAAACTGGAAGCAGAATTTTTCCCTGGGCTGAACTCTCCCATAGGAAAACATGTCTTTCTAACCAGTAGTAGAATTAACCTTAGCATCATATTGAAATTTTGAGTTTTATACCACGGTTGTAGAAGTACAGGTCGGGTCATTTGGCTATCTACTAATGTATTTTGCTTGACCACTAGTTGTTTGGCTGCAGTTCGTCAAGTTACCGAGAGTGTTGGGTATCTTTGGTGCTGCAGTCAGGGTGGTCGGACTCAAACTCTGCCTATATTTTTTTTCCATTATTACCATTATAAAGTAAGTAAAGATAGCTGGAGCCATGCTTTAGGATTGTGAGCGCAGGAAGTATTTCATAAATTGATAAAAAATATGTTCTGATAAATTGTTTATTATCTTAGTGGGAGGAAATTGAGCGGAGTTTGAGTCCAACTGCCTTGATTGCAACGCCAAAGACGTACATATAGCATTATTGTGCAGCCAAACAACAAGGGAGTCATTTCCAGGCGAGTGTCCAGACCTGTTGTTCTACGGCCGTGTGTTAGGCATAGAGTACACATTTCATAATTTTTTATAAGGCCTTGTCACTCCCAAAATCAAATTGGCACCAGTTTCGTGTAATGTCTGTTCAGAAAATACCACCTATAGGTGGCTTGGGATAAAGTAAGCATTTTTTAAACTTTTTTCCTTTGAAATAATATTGGTTTTCTGCCATTTTTTAATACAACAAACTATCAGAGTGTATACAGATAGTACTGTACTCAAAAGTATATGTTCGCGGTAACAATAAATTAAATTTTTACAATAGTTATTCTAGACAACATGACATTCAAAAGTGCTCACTTTATGTTAAAAACATTCTATGGGCCATACATTTGTTGGTGTTTACCTCAGCTATTTATGAATTTTGCATTGAGGTAGCAGCAATCGAAAAAAATATTTTATAAATTTTATATTTTACGATAGAACCCCGTTATCATGTTTCTCAAAAGACTGAAAAAATGTTTTCTTTATAAATGGGAAAGCATTACAAGAGGGTAATTTCCTATTACACAACTATTTTAGGGACCAAATGAAGGAAGCACTAAAACCAGGAAATGTTTGTAAGTGGGATCACTATAAGGGGGTTACACTCTAGTAATATTTTGTGCTAATTATTACAAAATTATTAGTGTTTCAAACATGGTCCCATAGCATAATTTAGGAGCATTCAAAATTAAAAATTTTTACAATAACATTTACATAGTATGCTGCATGAGATGGCAAAATATAATTTTCAAAAAAAGGAGTAATTTCTGGGAGAGTGGTTTGAGTGCTGTGGGGCATCAAAAATTGACAGTGCTTTGAATGGTGTGATGTAAGTGCTTTCCACATTTTATCAAGAAAGTGTTACCAATCCAACAGCAGCACTGACTTATTGTACATAGCATGTCATAAAAGAGGCTCATTCAAATTGTTATCCACTCTTAACAGCCAACGTCAGAAGTTGTTGCATTTCTTGACAATTATACTGTACTGTTTGTAATTCCACGTACATAATTTGCATTGTTTAATGTTGTTTTGTATCCTCCTTTATCATCTGTACTGTTCCTTACTAGCAAAAGAAAACTGACATAATTAAGTTATTTGAATGAGCACATACAGTATTTGAATGCCAGTAATTTCATCCAAACACATGAAATGTTTAGCAAGGCTGATGGATTCTTGCAGATGTACGTGTGTGAGGAGTGCGGGCACACGACAAATGAACCTGAAGTGCATTACCTCCACCTGAAGGACAACCATCCCTATAGTCCCGCCCTGCTCAAGTTCTACGACAAGCGGCACTTCAAGTTTACCAACTCCAACTTTGCAAACATGCTGCTGCAAGTCCGATCCTGAGTGTGGCAGTCAGGCAGGCGATTCCATCACGGCCGCCACTGACAGTGCTTCAAAAAGTGAGATGTGACAAGTCTTCATGAACACAAGCTGGCATGTCAGAACTGTACCGTAACAGACCTGTGATGGAAACTGCCTGCAGCTTTTCATTTATCTTAAAGGAAATACAGTACTTGAGCAATATAAAACTCTTGCAGTGTGATTATAGAAATTAAATTGCTGCTTTTCAAATAACTATATTTAACAATGGACATGTAAATAAAATGCATGGCCTTTTCTAGGGTTGGTTCTGTGTACCATAATCCTTTCGAGATAAGTTAACAGTAGGTACCTGTGATAAATGTTAAAATAAGTACAATTTTAAGAAATTAGACAAGGGTGAATGTAACTACTCACTACTGGAGACAGTTCACTGATTTAGAAACTATAGTCATTCAGGTAAATAGTAACGTGAATTGCCCATATGAAATGATTTTATACATATGCATTTGTAACATTTCCAAATATTTATTTATGGATTCAATTTACCTGTTAAACTATTGTATATATGTATCTTTTTGAGGGGGTAGTTAGTTGATGGAAGTATTTGTAAATGAATCCAGAAAGTGAATGAAAAATGTTTTTAATGCACCAGAGACTAATTAGGAATGTTCAGCGAAATAAATTCACTCTGGACTTCATCTGTTAACAATTAACTACACTATATACAGTAAACAAGTTTTTTCCACAGGAAATCTGAAGACTTGTAGCAAATATTGTTCATTCTGCATGTTGTTGTCTTCATATAAATGAAGAATAACACAAAGTAGTATAGGTGTTGGCAGCTGGTAATTTTGAAACCTAAAATTTCCAGAGGGTTTACAATGCATTTTGAACGAGTTTTGGTACAATGTCTTCAAATATGTGAGAGTAAATTTTTTAAATAAATTTTAAAGTATATTTATATACCGTAGTTTTGATAACTTAGTTAAGAATGCAGATTTAATAATCCATTTATTGGATTAAAGAACAATAAAAGACTGATGAATAAGGGAACAAAGGGTTGATGCCTGGATAATGGTTGTGTACAGCATAATGAGTAGTGAAAAAGAATGAAAAGAGTGAAAAAAAAAAAGATGTGAAATCGGGTCATTTGTGCAATCAATAGCCGAACTTTTGGGTTTGGTGTCAATTATAGCTAACTTCGGTGGAGAAGGTGTAATAGCTATTGTAACATACATTTCTGTTTTAAAAATGTACAGTAGAATGTAAAGGATTACATGAAATAATCTTATTTAAAAGTAACAGAGAGTGTTTTCATGTGCAACCATGTGAACAAACTGCTGGCAATACGTACATAGTTGGCTTCTTGACTAATATGATGGTGCACTTGGTTTTTAAATACTAAGATGTACAAGACTCAAAAACTGTGGCGTTAGAATTCATTCAGCATAATCAACCACTTTAAATTAGCTAATAAACGTAACAGAATGTGTAGTTTAAACAATGTTTTATAATTTAGATCAAGTTACATACTGTAGTAGAAATAAATCTACTTGTAGCTGATTTTCTAATATTTATTCAAAAATTAAATACTAGAAGTCATACCACAATGGACAGAATAGTAGTTTCATTTACAAAGTTCAAATAAATGTTAAACTCCACATACAGTATACAATATATACAAGTGCACTACAACATATGCTTCTTGTACAGCCACTATTGCCTTCAGGGGAAAATATGCAAATTTATCAAAAGCTGTACTGTACACTGCTGGGCATTTAACATATTTTTTGAGGTTGTAAAATGTCGTCTGCCAGATGGACTAGCCACAATTACCATATTTAAAAGGCTTGTAGCATTTAGTAATAGTCCTAAATCCTTCTACAAGATATTTTCCTTGTGCACAAAGCTAAGCTTAGAGACAATAATGTTATTATAGTCAGAAAATGTAGTAAAATTGCAATCACCGCAATCCTACATTGAAAGTGGCCTTTTATTAATGCCTTGCGACAGAGAAACCACACACATTTGTGCCTATTGGAGTAATATTTTCAGTTGAAGCCACATACTAGGCTCCACAATTATTTACAATGATCCATTACAATAACTACAAAGAACTGTACTTAGAATGGCTAGTACCTATTATACACAGGACTCAGCATTATTTTTGTATCACAATACACCATACAGTCAACTAACAATTACCTGCACTAATGGAGGGTTGACAATGCAGCAGAGCCCTGATTTTACAAAGTTGTGCTCTACAGTAAAAAGTTACTTGCATACCTCATTAATTGAGGTTCTACTGTTATTATAATTCCCTTTTAATATTATCGAGCAGTACAGTAGTTTTTGTGTTTGGTAAATTTTTAAAATATCTGAATTTATAAGCCAGTGATTACACTTTCTGTTATGTCAGAAATATGTACATCATAGCTACAGTGATGGCTTATAAGAGAGAGCAGGCGAATTTAAGAAATTGTTTAATCACTACATCTAAATTCAGTGACCACATTTTTTGTGTACCATATGTGTACAAGTATTTTATTACTAGCCATTCATCATAAAGTTCATGTATTGATATACAGCTTGGTGCTTTGGAGATAGACTGATCTACAATAAATACTAAATTAATTAAAGGAATGAACTGTAACTATTCTTGTTAAATTACAGTACATACTAATGTTTTTTTTTTAATTCAACATGTGAAAAGCATAAAAATTAAATAATGTGTTAGTGCCCTCGTACACATTTTTTATAGTAATCACTATGTTTATGCCCTTCTGTGTCTTAAATTTTTTAAAATTAATTATTTATGAAAACTTTTCAGTATTCTTATGATGTTTCAAAAAGTTCTTTCTTCTCAGTTAATATGTTTTAGCATACATTTTGTTGAATGGTGTACATGGAGTCAAAAAAATGTAAGTGTAAAACTTAAAGAATGGAAATATACATATAAAATATGTGTTGCACAGTTTTCTTAATTGTTCAGCGTATAAATGATGTTACCTACAAAATTATTTTCTTGTCTAGCACAAGAATGATACAATTGTGATTTTCATAGATTTAACCTTACCTATCACCTTTCTTAATTAAACTTCGAATCACAATATAAAAGGCATGAAAATGAAGTTATGCTACACCACATTATTGCAAATACAGTACAATGGACATACAGTAGTATACAGTTTATTACTGTACACCGAGATAAATTAATAAGTCCACTTCTACGGAATGATTCTGTGGTTCCATTTTTATTTACAGTGAAATATCTACAAACATAACATGACCAGATTTTTTACATCCATTGGAAGTCCACATTTGCAGAAATTTTCTGTTAGTCCCAAGAAAAAAATGAACCGAGAATCCACTATTTTGCAAGATGATGGAATTTTATGCTGAAGACAAGCATCAATTCCACCAACTTTGTAGTCTAACACCAGTGGCACAGCCAAGATTTGGTTTTTAGGGGGAATAGGTTCACTTTTAACAAAAGAAATAAAACAATTACTTTTACTGTAAAAATTGCAATTTATCACATAGGAAATTAATAACAAAATTTTAAATTCCTAACAGAACAAAACATTGAAATATTTACTGTATGTATCCACCATAGTATTACACTGTGGGAAGAGGGGATGGTTAACACACAAAAATACCCCCCCCCCCCTCACTCAAACACTTCCTAACATTAAGATAATGGGGCGTGTACAATTAGAAATCTTTATTTTTGAATTGAATACTGCCAGCTGTTTAAAATATAGCATGATTAAGGAAACTACAACAGGACAGAAATTCACATAGTCATAAACATTAAAAAAAATTCAGAAACATTTTTAATTATTAACATTATCCTCTCAACACTTGACAAGTAAGCTACTACAAACATATAATACAATAATACAAGGGCAAACATTTATCAACATGTACACATTTTTTTCATTGAACACAATAAAGGAATGTTTACTAAAAATATTAAAAAATAATAAATTTGTTTACAAACGTTCCATACAATGAAAACCTATAAAAAGTTACTCACCACAATAAAAACATTATGATAAAAATTAGTTGGTATTAATTTACCAATGTGCAAATAATTTTTGGGGGTTACAATTCCCCCCCCCCCCCCCCCCCCCCCCCCCCCCCCCCCCCCCCCCCGAGTTCAATTCCCAAGGGCACGAATTGACACTACTACAGCTTAGTGTCAAGTATTGAGGACGTAGATCCTTACTTATGCCAACTGAATCAGCAAGTTGAATCCTGCGCCATTACCGGCAGATGCATATGCCTCTCTAATGTCTGCTCAAAACTCCGCCTAAGCTCTCACCTCCACTGCCTTGGCAAGTGCAGCAACTCAATGACACCGCGGACAACCGAAGCTATTTCAGAAGCCCTTGTCAAAGAGGAAGCAGGATCTATTACAACAATTATTCTAAGGTGAGTGACCGAACAGACCTTCCCCATTTGAGATAAATAAGAAGTTGTCTTGCCACCTCTGCATTCAGGGAAACATTGTATACACCAACTAGGGAGTCACTCTGCAGGGATACAGATCCGCAGTAATGCTACAGGAGAACCTCACCCAGACCTCAGAGGCTTTCAAGATAACCAGACTTCCCATGATTCCCCTGTCAAGCTAACTGATAGTAGCACATAACAGTCAATTTAGTGCAAAACGAGTCAACAAGTCGACATTAACCAATACCTAATTACTGAAACATTACTTAAAAATAATGGGTACAAAAAAAAATAAATCTGAACAACTAATCGAATTATTTACTAATGTACTTAAATTTTCAAAAAACAAGAAAGCTGCAGTATAAAACCTTTTCATATAAACAATGATACAAAAATGGCACCAACTTTTAAAAGACCAATATTTGTGAATACAGGAGGTATCTGTATCTCTCACTCCTACGCCCTCGTGACCTCATACACCAGCGAATGGAATTTAGTAACGCAAGGTTAGAAAAGAAGTCTTCGTAATAGGCACTGCAAGAGTACAGCAGGCTAAATAGTTCAAATGTGTATCTTGCTGCTGCGGCTACAGTCAAAACTGATCTCGTGAAAAACCCAACAAGCACCCCAGCCACTTCTCTTTATGACCCTGTTACTTTTCCCACAGACTGGCAGAATCACGCCGCTGCCAATGTACTAAACACTTCAAAAGTATTTTGAATCAATATTTAATACGAAACTATAGTACTGTAAAAAATTAATTTATTACATAAATAACCACAATGTTACAATATGACAATAGGAAATACTAAGTTTAATAGTGTTCCATCCAAGTGAAACAAAGAACAAATGACTTTAAAACGCATGTTCCATGGTATCCCAGGATCTTATTAGGAAATTTATCAAATCAATGCCTCATTAGGTTCAGCAATTTAATGACCAATATGGAAGTTGCACAACTTACTGACCATCCTGTTTTTTCAACCATTTGAGTCTTGTATGTACGTGAAGATTAAACAACAGTATTTCTTCAGTGCCTGCACAATTTTATCTAGTTTACATATGTCATTATGGAATGGCATTTTCTCTAAACCTATAATGTTTAGTAATTATGATGGTTACAATAATCCTACAAAAACCTATTACCATTAATTTTCTATGATAAAACGGTAAAGTGTGATCTGATGTCAATTGTTTGTCCCCAGCTTCTTATATATACGTATATGTTAAAGATTCATACGGTAAAAATTAGAATTTTGTTATGTTATGAAAATCTCATGCTCAATAACAATATAAAATAAATTACAACCATTAAAAACCTGGGAGTAAAATACCAATGTAACATATTATTTACCGGTAATTTTAAATGTGCTTTGTTTCTGCTGAAAACCCTCCCTGCTGTCTTGCACAACTTTAAGCATCACAATAAATCTGATTACATTATGGGCAATAAATTCGTCAGGAACGTTACGTACTGTATTATACTAGTAGGAGTGGTTTGTAATATTTCCTCACTCAATACCTGAAAGACTATAATCACAACCTATCTTTAGACATCCACATAAAATGCAACTAACTTACTATATTTACACAAGAATGTGCTCAAATACTGTTCATAGGATTGTGAACACATCACTACACATATTGTGTGACTTGTTTTGCAGCAATTTTTAAAAATATACACACATTAAATTATATTATGATACAAAATATTGAATATGCTGTAATTTGTTGACTTTATAAAAAAAATACAAACTTTTTACTACTGAAGTACAACTTTTACGACAATCTGTATGTCATAAATATTAATTTGATATTTTTAAAAACAGTTAGAAATGCCATTTTCTAACTGTGAGAAATGGAAACACACAGAATTAATAACATATAAAGTAATCTTAATAATATCATATTTGAAACTTTCCAGGTTATATTATCTGTATTTTGCAAAATTTCATGTTTTAATAAAAAATTTACATAAGAGTAATAAAAAAATTTACTTTTATTATTTAGATGTTTTGCTTTTCACCAATAAAGTGACTTTGCACAAGTTCAGTAAACTTACCTTCTACGAATTAATGTTGCGATATTTGATAAACACCCCCGTATTTTGCTTAGCACTACACATGCTTTTGGTTAAAACAGATAAAGGTAGTTTTAGGTGGTTCATGATAAACAGAATACTTTCAAAATCAACCTCTAAAAAAATTATTACCTGTTACAGCACATACTGTAATTCAACATTAACTATGATTGGCTCACTACTCCTATGGTTGGAAGCAAATACCACATATTTTCTAATTTAAATACAACCATCTTGAATTTATATCAAATGAAAAATATTTTTTAAATCTATGTATTTAATAAATGTTTAATAGGAACTACTGTATTTACGTGCACATTGGTCCCCCTCACACATAGGCCCCCTCCCCCCTAAGTTTTGAAACTCAAGTTTGGGAAAGCTAAAATATCGCACATTGGCCCCCTACATGTATTTCACGAGAAATGAGAATTATGATGACTGGCAAGTATGAACCGCGTGCCGTCATATGAGTTTATTTTGTGTACCGTATTCGCCCATGTACCCAGCGCAGCTTTTTTTTACCCCCAAAATTTGGATCACAAAAATGGAAGTGCACGGCTTACAAGGATAATTAGTATTTGAAGTCTGCGTGATAAGTGAGTAGGTAACGGGCGTGCACGGAGACTGGACAACAGCGCACACAGCCATGCAGCCAGAGGAATTCTGAGCTGGAGGCACGATCAATAACTAGTCACGTGTTTAGGCAGCATTGTTCTCGGCGCGTAGCAGAGAAGTGTTTTTGTAGTGACTCGCTACGTTAGTATTTTGATAGTTCTTTGAGAAATCAAAATGTCAAAATGACGATTGCGTTCGTTTACTGTGAGTGAGAAGCTAAATGTAATTAAGGAAGCAGAAGAAATAGGAAATTGCACAGTACGTCATAAATACATCACAGCGTCTGGTGCAAAATGAAATACAAGTTACAGGATACCGTAGCAACGTCAACAAGTTCGTTGTGACTAAACATTTTGGTCTACTTAGGCCGGATAATGCCGGTAATTTTATTTCGCTACGCGTGTTTAGTGTTGTATCACACGTCGCACGCCTCATGTACTTCGTTCGCACTTTTGTTGCTTCATGTGGACTCTCGTACGACGTAATGAAGTTTGTATTACAGTTTACACTACTAATTGTTCATTTTGTTGGTTTTTGGACTCGTCTTTTCGCGTTTGGTTGGCAAGTTGCTAATTGTTTGTGCATTCATATTAGTGACGTGTGTTCAAACTCTGTTCAGTGATGGTAATAAATACATGTAACATGTGATATATCATTTGGAACATCATAAATGTTGTACATTCACTACGGCTGAGACACACCTGTAACTTTTGACTAATTTTAGCCGCAAATTTGCTTGCCAGCGACTATCCGAAGTCTGCAACAAGAAGATCGAATTTTCATTTTTAAAATTTTTTTTCAAACTTGTCAATGGAAAAAAAAGGGGGGGGGGGTGCGAGGGGTACATGGACGAATACGGTATTCAGCAAGCTTAATACATTTACGGTTTTTGAAACAAATTCATTCGCACTGAAGCCATGCAGACATGTCTACATTTGAAAACGTGGGACGGCCGGCCTAACTCGACACTGCATGATCTGGCGGCCTGTGGTCCGTCCGACCCGTGCTCTTCAACAACTGATTGTTTAAGTTTTTGATACACGGAAGTGATGCGTTTTTCTTTCCTATTGAATTTGTTTGTATAAAATAAGTTACCGTAAAACAATTAACCATATTATGTGCTAGCAAATTTAAGAATTGTTTTTTTTTGTTTGGGTGACATTTCATAACTTAATTTTTTTTCTTTGGTACAGAGAACGTAAATAGAAATAGTACAGCATTAAAACATACCTAATATTGACAAATTATATTTTTTTTCAAAATTGCGCACATAGGCCTCCCCCCTTTTAAAAACAAAATATGGCTCCTACATGCGTGTAAAAATAATAATAATAATAATAATTAAATTTGTGACATGTCAGCAGCAAAGTGAAGCACATAATATTTTTTATCTTTGTCAGCCTGCACGCTGCTTTGCGCTGTAGTTAAAAAAAAATTTTTTTCACAGATATTGAGTTGAGTATTTTATCCGGATAAAACATAGATGTAATTAAAGGATAAATAAAGCCAAGGGAAGTTATGTGCGATTTCACAATAGAAATGTGACATTTTGAGGGTGGGTTCCCTCAGGGTGTAAGCACGCATTAAGAAGGGATTCTATTTGAAATTAGATTCCTAATGGAGTGAAAAAGTGTGGAATGTGTTTCCGATGAAATGTTGATATAACTCAAACATGACAGGTTATATTCACGTGGGCTGAAAATACAGGAAATGTGTTTTTGATTAATCCTCTGTATCTATTGACCCCTTCAAGATAGAGTTCTTTGCACTTTAAATTATGATTATGAAAATACCCCACATATAATTGAAGGATTTTTCGTAATTCGACCTTCACAGGGTGAAAAGGAAACAAAAAAATGATTTTCTATGTATCAATCATTGAAATACCTCGAACCCAGCACACCATCATGATTTTCACTTCAGTTGGATACTTATACAAATGTCTTAGACGAGAATTCAAGATTATTTAAAATTTAATCCCTTTGGAAATGGAAAAAAAAGGAAAATTTGTTTTCGGTTAACCCTACAGATTTAACAATTTCAGATATCAAGGTGTTGTTTGTTTCAGAATGAAGCTTACTTAAATACTTAAAAGTTATACAAGTTTAGAGGAAAACCCTGTTTGTAAACCATTCAAAGCAGACAATCTGAAAGCAAATTAACCATCTAGAAATATTTCATATAGATTTACATTTCACAATTTTATTGTGGTAAAAACAAGCCAGTTATATGATATTAATTTTTTTTAACTCAAAGAACACTGCAAACATTACCTGGTATGCTACACGTATTGAACACAGACAAAGTCGAGGGTAAACAGCTAATAGTAAATATTTCATCTCCTTGTAGGTGCAGCAACATTTACTGTCCATACATTATTTTTCACAGCATTAGTAGATTTTAATGTTGGCCAGCACTCATTTTTTTTAACAAAATAGTTTTAAATAGCTATGAAAACCTAGTCGACTTATTTACATGCTGCATAAAGATACACGCTGACTGAAAATGGAAACTAAGCAGCGCTTTGAAAAGTATTCAATTTATTGTGAACCATCTACCAAAGCATTAACAAAACCCTTATCACCCTTTTGTCTGATTAAAAAAAATTAAAAAAAAATTGTTTTCCAACGGTTTTTAAATTATTCAGATGTGAAAAAAAAAAACACATTCCAGTCTCACAATATATGTACAAGTGTAGTGTCCATCTTCCGTTGCAGTGCAGAAGCTGGAGAATCTTTGGCACTCACATATAGTGAATGATGTCGACGACTTCTAAAGCTATCATCGGTGTCATCCGACACCACTACACCTTTGTTAGGCTCAGCTGGAAGACAGAAAACCTACTTTTACAGCAACCAAAGCACAAATGATCACAAATGCTAGCTTAGACATGAACACACACATGCAAATATAATTCTCAAAATGTCAGGCAACACAAAACCTTGAAAGTTCAAAGGCTTCCAACAAAATTAATTGGAAACCCAAAAATTCTGTGTGTACTATAGAAACACATATCATACTGTTTAACCTCTCTCTCTCTCTCTCTCTCTCTCTCTCTCTCTCTATATATATATATATATATATATATATATATATATATATATATATATATATATATATATATATTTTTTTTTTTTTTTTTTCCCCCACTTTTAACGTGTGGAGAGAAAAAAATAGAAAGACAATTATTAAGAAACTTCAAGATCATTTCCCATGGTGCACTTTAATACGTAATGTATAAAAAAAATGTGTGAGCAATTGCACCTATGTAACAACTGAGGAAAAAAATAGGTACAACACATCATCCAATGCTGTTTCCAGCCTATGGCCTGATCAGCCTTATAAAAGGCCTCCATCATCCTACATCCTCACAAAACACTTCCTACTTTACTCTCTAATAGTCAACTCCACTTCATTTCAGTCCCTCCTTCAACTGATCTTCACATTTCTTCTTTGGTTTATCCGTTGGCCTTCTTCCAGTAATGGGCACCGCAAGCTTGTATTATTTTGGGGGGACTACAATTGATATAGTTGTTGAGGAACAACCATCCGAAAAGAAAGTGCGGGGGTCCGGGGTTCCAAGGTACAAAATGGTGGTATTTAGCCATTTTTCATTCCTAATTACGCTGGTTGAAGTAGTGATTTTCTTGTTTAGAAAAAAAGTTTTACTGAACAAATTTGCAAAAAGATAGTCAACATACTTGTTGCAGCCCTGGCCAAGCAAAATAATTCATTTAAATATCAAAATAAACCTGAATGTTACACTTACCAGCTGCAGTAGTAAGAATATTCTACTCATGCACGCAAACATAAATAATTATTAACAAAACTTTTATTTACTATCTTTACAGCATCTCACCTAATCACTGCAGTACATTTTTAAAAATATACTAGCTGGCCGGCTGCGGCTTTGCCCGCATGAAATTATGTAATGTAAACAATAACTCTGGATAAAATGTGTGATGAAGGCAGTTAGCGTACTCAATAACAGTGAACTATAAATTGTGTTAGCTCAGTGTAAAGAGTGCGCGCAATATGCTAGTATGATTCAAAGTAATTCCCATTGCAAAGTCTTGCACGGGATACGAACCCATAACCCCACCCCTCCCACACCATAAACTTTATACAATATCTTAGTGAATGCTTAAAGGCAGGTCGTGATAATTCTTTCGTATGTACAGACTACAGTCCAAAGAGGTTTTATTTATGAGTAGGTTGGCAAAAAGAAACATCTTTTGAATTATTTCTCCGTGATCATTCACTTTTTTCGGGAGACTGCTTTTCACATCCTTAATTTTCGAATTTCATAAAATCCTGAATTTAATTTGTAGATATGTATTTACATAAGCTTAATTCTTATCAAAAAATCATCTCGATATCTCAACGGATATAAGCGGTACAGATGAATATTTGAACACACATTATATTTTTTTAACAGCTTTCAAAATTAATTTAAAACAATCCTGAAATTATTATTTTGATATTTAGGTAAAATTTATTTTAAAGCAAAAACCATTTCAATATTTCCACTAGTTTAGGAGATAAGTGGGATTAGTTAAAAACACGTTTTATATATTTACCTAAGCATAATTTTAAAGAAAAAAAATCACTTCACCATCTGAAATGGTTTAGGAGAAATCAAAGATAAATGAAAAACACATTTTATGGCTTTCACGCCCTTAATTTTCGAATTTCGCAAAATAAAAAAATTTGCAAATAAGCATTTATTTGGGCAATATTATGAAGTTTAAAAAATTATGATAGCTTTCCTGGTTAATGAGATATCAGGGATTCTTTGAAAACACATTTCACTCCTTTTCACCCCCTTAGTTATCAGATTTCAAAAAATCCCTTCTTAGTGGGTGCCTACGAGCCAAGGGGAAGCTCCCCTCAAAATGTCATGGTTTTAGGTCCAGCAGTTCGGGATGTGCGTTGATGAGTGAGTGTGTCAGGACACTTCATTTTATATTGTCGTCGTCCCAGCCCCGTGGTCTGGGAAGTAAGGCCGACTTGACGTCATCTATTGGCCCTTTCCTAAGCTGTTTTTCTCTGTTGTGTGTCACCCTCCACCTACCTCACTTCAAGTCAACACAGTGCTTAGTTTCAAGTGTAATGTTTAAATTCAGTGTAGTTCAAGAACAATGTTAGGCTGTGCAACGTAAACAAACAATGGTATCACACCGGCTTTCAAATTACCGCCACACATGTGACGTCACACCACTCACCCAGCACCAACATAACCACCACGGACATGCAAAGACTCAAGCATATATATTTTCAGCAATTTAAAATTAATTTAAGAACTCCGTTATGTAATCATTACGGCAATGGTCTCGGTATAGTATAAGAGCATTACGTTAAATTTAAGTCACATAGTCCCGTAATTATGTTTAAGAGTGTTTATTTTAAATATGTTTATTTGTTCTACACATGTGTTAAAAGTATAAGTATGTTCTAATCACTATCAATAATTGTTTAACACTAATCCACATAAAGGGTTTTCATTTATATCACCTCACCTTCATTTCACATCGAATAAAGGCACAAATAACATCTTGGCACCCACCCGCAGCCATTGTCTTGCCCCAGTTCATCATTGGCAGGCCACGTGGTAGGATACATGTCCCGGAGAGGAATTCAACTTTTGCAAGTCACTGATGTTCATAGTTCTGTTCACGTGTATTTTATTCAATGCTTATTTTTATCCTCTCCGTTTACCCGTGTTTTTGATTCATGCGCTTAACGCCAATATCCTTCAACTTTATCTCCGCGCCTGCATATTCGGGCCGGGAGTTCACTGTTTCGGTACCGGCCGACTCCGGAAGTTTATAGTCAACTAGCCCACAGCTAGCAACCACATTTCTATTGTGCTAATGTAATTTTTAGGTCTATGAGCCACGTAAGTTCAAAGTTTAAACAACGTAACTATAAGAGTGCAGTGACCACATGTGTGTATTGCAAGTCTATCACCAAGTGTTTGTACTTCTGTACCAATAAATCAACATGCAACCAAGTAAGTAAGTATACTGTGTACAGTCATTTAATTAGGGATTTAGGAGCTGACCAAATTACGGTCCTAGGGCAAGGGGCAGTGTGTGGACAGCCCGAATAGTCCACGTGGTGAGAGAGCTAGTTTTCTCTGGGTGTTCCCATAACCTGATCAACCAGCCAACATCACAGCAGGGAGAAGAGGCACGCCAGCCGAACAATACGCGACCATGAATTACCACTACCACCATCCTAGCCGGGCATAATGCCAGGTGGCGCCCAAAGATCAACATAACCACAATCACAGCACTGCAATAATTTAATTCCACTTCACCGTTCTCCAAACCAACCCTCTCCGACCTCCAGGCATGGTGGCAATATATTAAGATTACCTAATTATATCTGCAAAAATTGGAGTGAAAAATTCACAGAATATGAGCAGATAAATGTTTATACACAACATGTTTAAAGTTTGTCAATCTCTACTACTTGGCATTGGCATAGTACATACACAACCTGCGATGAAAGTATGACGTAATGAAGGAAAGAACATACAACTGCATGAATTTTTTCTCGCAGATATTTAAACTGAAAAATGTACAATTTTACACTTTCAAATTTCTTGATATCATCTTCTGTGGCTAAGTTCAACGCATCATACATATTACAAAACATAGGCTCTATTATATTAAAAATATTTTTGTTTAGACTAAGAAATTACAGAACTTTAAAAATAACAATATGACACCGAAATAACGAAAAATTGGTTTTAAAGAATAGTACAAAATACTGAATAAATATGAGTTCTTTACTACAAATAGCCCTTAGTACCTACTTTATTCTACATGTTTTCACACAGCGTGTGCTAGGCCCGCACACCCTTCCTTGACTTATGTGAAGATTCGACGTACGTGGATTGTTTATAAGACTCTGCTGGTTGTTGGCAATATCATCAAAGCAACCATGTTAGAACTCTGACATGTTGGCCTCGTGTCCTATTTGAGGTGCGCGCCTGCCCCCGTTGGTCTTCGGCCCAGCTGGGGTGTCTTCGGACTCGTTTGTCGCCTACCCTCCCTTCTTGCAGTGCTCTCTCCCTCTTCCCATTCCTTCACATGGCTCTCGGCCGGCACGCATGTAGTTTGGTAAGTTTTTTGTCTATTGTATTTTGTTGGGTCGCATGTTCGCTTCCAGTTTGGTAAGTCGCAAGTTATCCCCATTAGCTTCCTCCGATTTTCCTTTTTCTTTTCGTTGCGCATGGTCGACGGAGTGTCAATGTGGCAGGAGCGGTGGAGTTATTAACTATTGGTAATTATGTATTGAATTTCGCTGTTCTCTTGTAATTTAATTGATAAATTCTTTGTCTACCAACCTATCAAATTTATTGTAACTGTAACTGCACGCATGCCTGTAACGTTCGTACAATACACGCATCACATTTGTAAAACATTATTTCGTGTTTCTTTCATGGTAGGGCACTTTCCCTGTGTTGTCAATATGTGTTTTGATGTGGGTCTGGATTTGTAAGTGAACCCCTGCTCAGGTTGGACCCTTTTGAGAGGGCATTATTGTTTGCCCGTCTGTGTTGCCTGAAATGGGCACAAGTGTATGAAAAAAAATATTTTTAGCTCAAACACTTCCAAATAATGATTTCATACAACGTTTATCTAAAACATACAGACAAACTTTAACATGTGTTTGCTGAGGTGAAAATAGAATGTTTCATATACGGAACCCATGGTCCAGCTCACGTAGAATGAGTTGCAGATGCTTCCAAAGTTTGAGAAAATATGAACAATTTTTTAACTACTTGCTTCACAGAAACAAATTTATGGTTACGAAACAGTTTTACTGAAAGTAATAATAATGTGAATGATGATTTCTACATTTAACACACCTCAATCACATTTAAAATAGGGTGGTACTACCCTTATTTCTTTGAAAAATGTATGTGACAGTAAAAATTTGATATTTTTGGTGAAACATAATCAAAATTAGAAAAATAAATGTCTCTTGCAAAAACAAGCAGCTCTTGTGGAATGTGGAGGAGCACTATCGTATTGAAATAACATATGTTGCCGAACCGCATATGGAACATTCTGGAGGAACTCTGGCAATGTCAGTTATAGGAATTGGCAGTACATTTGGCCATTCAATCTTCGCTGCATCAAGCAGGGCCCAATGAGATGATTACAGACAATACCCGCCCAGATGTTCACTGAAAACCATTCCTCATTCGCTACCAAGGCAGTTGCATTAGGATTGACATTGTTCCACACGTGACTGTTCCTGCTGTTAACGTAACTACCTTGCGTAAATGTAGCTTCAACAGTAAACAATACGATAGACAAAGTGTGGATCTTCTGTGCACTAATGCAGGAACCACTGTGAAAAAGACATGTCAACGCGCAAAATCCGCTGTTGACAATGCCTGCACCTTTCGCACGTGGTAGGCATGTAGTAGCAGCTTGTGCATTATATACCTTTCACTTCACCGTACAGCAGAACCATATCTGTCATTTCTGCATTGGTGTACGTTGCCACGTTGACTTGCAGCACAATACATGCAGTGTACAGTGAAGTGAATGTTTGTAGTCTAAAGTCTTAGTCCCTGTTCTGGAAAGGAAACAACAACAAACAAAGATAACAGCGAGTCAGAGGGGAGGGAAGCACGACTCACACCATTGTTATTGTAGCAATCCACTACATCATGCAGCCTACGATTCCAAGTTGCCACAAACCAACTACCCACACATCACTCCAGTGTGGCAAGTGTCATTCCTGGTTGCATACTTGGTAGCTAATAGCGCTTCTCTGTGAACTCAAACATTTAATGATCCCCATACCAGGATTAGCATTTGTTTTTGCAAGAGACATTTACTTCATAAATTTCCAGCCATTTGAATACGTTTGGTCACAAATAGAAACTTTGTACTGTCATATAGATTTTTCTGAGAAATAAGGTTAGTGCCATACCCTTTCAATGTGACTCAAGTGTGTTAAAAATACAAATCCTTCATGTTATTATTTTTTTCGGTAAAACTATTTTGTAACCAGAAATTTGTTTCTCTCAAGCAAATAGAACAAAAAAAAATTTGTTCATATTTTCTCAAACTTTGGAAGCATCTGCACCACTTACTATGTGAGCTGGACCATGGGTTTCCTACATCAATCATTCTATTTTCACCTCAGCAAACACTTGTTAAAGTGTATGTTTCAGATACATGTTATAAATTCCTTTCTTAAGGGCACCCCCTACCACACACTTAAAATGTGTTGCAGGATGTTCGAATAATACTTTTTTTAATGAAACTATTCCAAATGAGCCCATTGTGTTAATATGTTAAAAGAAAACACATTTAAAATGATAACAGAAAGGTTGTTTCAAAACATTACGTCAATTATAAAGATAATTTCGGGTCCACTCCAAATGGCTGACAACAGCTTTTTATACTTAATATATTTTAAAACTACTCACAGGATTTGTGTGAAATTACTCTAGAAACATGCAACTTAAAACTTTTTCCCCAATAAAAAAGATGGGGTCACCACTGAAAGTGTCCATCAGGACGATCCCACCACACACCGTTTCAGTGTTTTGCACTTGAAGAGATACCACACCAGATGAGCCAGCCAAGATCACCCTTAGCACAGTTCTTAACTCACACAAACACACGACCAGTAGACGAACGCCTTAAAACAAACAGCTGAGCCACTTTGATGTTATGCCATCTGTTGGCACCTACATAAGTTGTCTATTGTCCATTCTTAGTAAAAGGTGAGTACTTGAGGTACCTCTAATTTCATATCTGCACATTTAGGTAAAGTAAGTGGGCTTTACGTCTCGTTGACGGTGAGGTCATTAGCGATGACACACAACTTGGTACAATGACAGGAACTGGGAGAGGAGTTGGCCATGGCCTTTGTTAAGGTTCCATCCTAGCATTCGCCTGGATTGATTCTGGGAAATCACAAAAATCGGAAATTACGATGGTCAGAGCCGGGGATCAAAAATGAGGCTAACCAAATGCGAGTTCAACGTAGTAAGGCATTACAATATAAAACTGCTAACCTAATTCTCCACTAACTTTACTGGGAGAAGCAAATAACCGAGGGCTTGTGTGTGTAATGTTACACGAAGATTGAATTCAAAAGTGACCATTTTACCACAATGGATGCCTCAAGTGAATTTCAATGAGAACACCCACACTACATGCATATATAAAGAAATTGACGTGTGTTGAAATTTTTAAATTTGAAGTCGATTTGAGGTAACTACAGCTACTTAAAGTTCACACTTTTAAAACGCCTGCGGAAAAGTGCAGTGACGTCACAAGCCATAGTACACACGGAGCCTTGACAAGCTAGTTGACTGCTGCCGCACTCCGGCGGAATGCCAGACTATGCTTGGTCAATAAAAAATGATTTTTAAGTCTGTTACGGTTGTTCGTTTGGTTATACGTTTGTAGTCAATTATAAAGTGTAACAAATGTTATATTTCAAAAGTATTCTAGTCTGAGGTTTTATAAAAGTTTAGTGTTACGCACATTGTTATTTCGCACAATATCAGAGCAATATCCGAGCACTGTAATATGCAAAAATACATTAAATAAACATGTTTACTGGTGCAAACCATTACTGTATTTAATTATTAAATACCTATATATATTTACTTTACAATAGAACCACACCAAGTGTCGGCCACGGTGGTGCAATGGTTTCTCTCTGGGCTGATATTGGAAAACTTAAGTGAATTCAATAATCTTTCGGGTTAGTATAATATTGTTTCTCAGATTTTGCATGGTACCGTCGATTCTTTATCCAAATTTAATATCTTGTATAATCAATAGTATTTTGTATTTCATTACGGATGTTAGGTTCATATGCAATACATAAATTTATAGAGCAAAGAATACTTCTGGGCTATTGTGTGGTTTTGGTTTAGCGTACCGCAAAAAAAATGTTATTTATGTTGTATAACAGTGTAGCATAAGCCTACTGCAGTACAACTTACCACTAATGACGTTTTCATTACGTAATATGTGAAGTAACTAGTGATTGAACACGCACAAAATAAACACATTTAGCCTAAATGCAAGCTGAACCATATATGATCTATTATTTTAATGTAGGTACACTATCCTACTAGATTACATAAAAAAATAACTTTCGCGATTCACATCCAATTTAAATTACTGTTTCTTCCGCACAAATATGCCATTTCAGATATAGTATTAATATGGTTGCGAAAATGGAAAATGATGGTTTAAAAATATTAATAAAACATTTTTGTATCAGATGCTTATAAAACTATCTAATAGCAATATTTAAAAAATTTATGACGTACGTGGGTTTTAAACACGGATCCTTAAAAATAGTAGCCAAGTACCATATCTAATACGCTACACTTTACAGACTGAGTGCCATGCTAGTTTAAGCCTTTTATGACCAGTGCTGGCCGTTATGGCTTGTGACGTGGATCAACCAAAATATGTTTGCGGTCGCCTGCTGCTTCCCGGAACTTTACTTGCTTCCCATTCTTAAACTATAGTGTTTAGAAGAAAAATTATTTTTGGTATCTTCATATTTCTTCATTGCTAACAATATGGCATACATTTCAACGTATTTAAAATATCAAGCAAGGGGTCCATTGGACTATATACGCCAACATGTGCAGCAAATGGGTTTTGTTTATAGTTTTAAATTTATTACAGTACATGCTTTGTTAACAAGGATATTGACAAGTAAAACAATGTCGGTGATCACAGAATTTGTGCATTTCATATTACTACCAAATTAAATATCCATATTGGAGGAGACGAAAAGAAAGACTTTTATTATTGGGGAGGGGGGACGTTTCCCCCCTGTCATCCCCGGTTGCAGCACCCATGTCCCACTGTACCTAAATTTAAGCATTTTACTCTTCATCCTCTCAAAACTCATTATCCTCTCACTACTCATATACCTGTTTATAACACACTTTTACTTGAATTTAACAAACCATGGATGAAAGAAGTGAAGTCATTTCTAATTACCGTATTTCTATATTTATAAAATTTTTTTACCAACATAATGTATTTAAATTAAATATACATAAGTTGTACAAAGTGAGATACAAAATACTTGTTCAATGTTGCACCTCGGAACCTTAGCACTAAATTTGAGAGTATTAGGAGATGTAAAATACTTCAATTATGTTCTTTACTAGAAGTTCACTACCATTCGTATGACTCTAAACTGATGCAATAACATGGGCAATTAAGTCTCCTGTGACAATGATACCTGACACAGAGTTGTTAAACAAACTAATTATATACATTACACACAACAATTCTTAATTAAACAGACACCTTTCAGGTGGTGATTCCTGATGACAAAATATTTCGAAATCATACGTACTACTTACAGCCTAATGTTATTATTAAGGGCGGTCTGCACCCTTAAAGTAGGTGCTTTGTTAAAGCTTTCTGCAAGTACTGTAAACAAAAACCCCGCTATATCGAAGACAACTTTTTTGTATAAAATTTACGTAAATGAAGCTGTTAATAGTGTTGGGTTGCATTTTGTAAAATCATCCCTCTAACACTGATAAAATTCATATAAGGGTCATTGTGATTGTTCGAAAAGTGGTAACTGTGCATTTTAATCAGCATTTTCAGATAAATTTTAAAAAAAAGTTGACTGTAACAAAAAAGGTTGCCTTTGTCTAAGGACATTGGTTCTTGTTGGAATTCATTTTGTAGTATTTTCACAAGTTGATTAATAATAACGCCTGCAGCTATGAAACCTGTGTAACATAAGCTACGCACCCACACGGGCGCAGTGCTTTACACCTATGTTTTGTGGGTATTTAGGCCCTGTATGTCGGGTCAATTTTCACAGAATGTGTTACATAGTTAATTAAAGGGCAAACTAGGAAGTTGGCACACAACTGGCTGTGAGCTAAAAAGGATTGTCAGATTCTACCCATCATACTTGGTGTGTTTCGAATGAAACTTATTTAATTAATCGGATATTATTTATGAAGCACAGTTATTCTCATAAAGTTTTTAGAAAATGGCCCCTACTGATCTAAATGTACGTTCCAAACTACTCGGTTTTTCAACTCTGTACAAATTAATGTCGTTCATGAAACACTTTCCATCATCAATTTGATAAAATTAATTATTTAATAATGAAGTAGACCAATGTTCACAGAAATCTTCAATGTAGTAACATTATTGGTCATGTAAACATTGCGATACAACCTCATTACAATGATAGCAAGAGCCCAATGCCAAATTATTAGTTCTCTCAAAACTATATTGTACACATTTACATATTGACAACTACTAAATAGCTACAGAAACTAACAATGTGATAAACATAAAACATAGGCCTAATACATATTGACATGACATGATTATAGACAAAGCTGTGTCATATCTTGCCCTTGTAATATTCTTACAGTAAATGCTCATTTTTTCCACCATTGATTCCGATGCACGGAGTACATCTATACGGGTCATTGATTACTGCATGCTGGAAATATCCCATGTCTATCTGCAATGTAGCATGCGATGAGAGAAATCCGGCCAACAAGTTCTTCTACACAGTTCACTGGAGTCTCAAACTAGTGACCGCATGTAGCCCCATAAGACAAAGTCATGCATTTAGATCTGGGGAACATGGTAGCCACCTTACTGGCCCTCCGCGTCCTATCCAATGGCCTGCGAACCTTGTGTTCAAATAATCATGCACACCTACACCAAAATGTGCAGGTGCACCATTATGTTGAAATCACATATTTCTTACAGCCAGTGGAACATCCTCCAGTAGTTCTGGTAGCGTTGCCTTTAGCAAAATGCAGTAAACGTTAGCATTTAATCATCCAGGCAAAATGTATGGCCCAATCAAACAGTCCTGGATGATTCCAGGCAACATTTTTACCTGGAATGTTTGTGATGCCCATGTTGAAATGTACCTCTTGGATTTGTTTCATCCTACAAATGCATATTACGCGAGTTAAACAGATCATCTCGAGTGAAGCACGCCTCGTTGGTGAAAACAATATTTTTCGCAAACTGTAGCTCTGCTTGACATTGTTGTAGATACAACCCGGCGAACTGCAGGCTTTGTGAGTAGTCACTAGGTACCATTACCTGCATTTTTTGACGATGGTAGGGGTGTAGTAACTCATTGTGAAGCACACACCACATAGTTGATTGACTTGTTCACAATCGTGCGCAATGGCAAGTGTTCTGATGGCAGGATTCTACTTCATTCTAAGTAAAAGCCTTACCTCTACGGCAGGCGTCCTCGTAGCATGGCAGCGACTCTGCCTATCAGCCCCGGTAAACGATCCTCTCTCCCACAGCCATCGATCAATAGACAGAAACATGGTATTATGTGGAACACATCAGTTTGGGTGCATCTCTTGATAAATATGTTGTGCGGGCATGGTTGTTGTCATGAGCTGATCCTTACGCCAACATCATATCAGTGGGTTCTGCTCAAGTAAACCACTCCAGTACCACCTTCACAGTATAAGACACTATTACAACTTAGCAAATACGCATTGTCATGCCTTCTTTTGTGTTGGCAAACATGTGCAACGTATTCATACTAGCTGTTGTGTTGAAAATGTTGCCTAACTAGTAAACACGCAGCCCATTTACCCTTGCATGCTGATATTAAAACACTGCCTGGTTAAGACTGTTAAAACAAATAAACCTCTTGCATACATTTGGCATGTTCAGTTCGTGCATGATTTTTAATGTCTGGTAGAGCTATTAGAAGTGTTTAACCACCCTATGATTTTTGATGTAATATGTATTTGAGATAAAAGGATACAAAAGTGTGTAATGTTCTTTTAACATTAGTATTCCTAAGCAAACATTAACTTAAGT
>PNEQ01001180.1:36300-58745 GCA_003012365.1 Medauroidea extradentata
ATATATATATATATATATATATATATATATATATATATATATATATATATATATATATATATATATATATATATATATATATATATATATATAAATTGCCTTGTAGGTGCAAAAACATTTTAGAACTTTGGTTGTACAGTTATTTACAGAAGTGTCAATGAACACTGTACTCACTGATGAGCTTGCTGGGTTCGAGTACTGGCTTGCCACCAGTACTAAAAATGAGTTCGTACGACACCAGACATACGTATGATACTAGTGGTACATGATAAAACTATACATATCCCTACTTCCTTATTAGACTTAACTTGATCTATGGGAAGTTGTACAGTTAGGCAGTACAAATTCAGTGCAGACTTGCTGAAAAGGAATAGCGTGCTGTGGAACACCAGTACTGTGAAGTGTTCAGGCACTTAGCCCCCTACTTAACAATTAAAATTCATTGGACGTCATTTTCTCTGAGTTTCTCAATGTTAAAGCTTCGGTAAGGTAATTTATAAAAATTCTTTAAATTTAATTCTTTACTTGGAAGTTTGTCAAGTGTTAGGCAAGATACCACAGGATCCAACGTAGTAATTGGGGACTGGAGTTGAGTATTAAAATTTTTAATGTAATTTAAATTCAAGTTGCAAAAGGGAAACTTAAAGTAGGCCTTCTTTTATTATTTTCTCATCTTGTTTGGTCTCAAATTGACAACAGTATAATTTTAATAATTATTCTGAAGTACAGTAACATTATCTTATACTTTGCTTGATTTTAATGTTTTCTGCAGTTTATTGTCGTTTGTAAAATTTCCTGAAGTTAAGTAAGTTTGTGTGTTGCAACTTTTCCCACGACATAGAATACTTGGTGCCGAAGTTGTTGTCACATCATTTGCTTTATGGAAGTTCTCCAATGTGTAGGTTACAGATGCACATTGGTCAACCTCTTCATGAAGTTGCTTCAAGGTATTGTTCTGCGGATGTAGTACATCAGTTTGAATTTTTGTTCCCAATTAACATATTAGTGTTTGTTTTCTTTGATATTTCAATGTGAAAAATTTTTATTTAACCTTTGTAATCCTTTGCACATGTTTTTTAAGTTGATTGGAATAGTTTCTGGTAGTCTTAGATTCTGTAGTATTACTCAGCCAACTGGTACAGTCACCTAAGTGTTCGCCTAGAGAAAAGTTAGTCAGAACTCTTTTGAAGTCGAAGGCAGTCGTACCAAGATGTACGTAGAACTGATGTCATAGTATAATGTGTTGTTAAGAAGAATTGGGAATAAAACAAGGTTGGGAGGACTGTAGGTGCTCAAGGACTAGGTTGGGTGGTATCTACAAAGCTGAGTGACCTTAGTAACATTTAATGATAAGAGATTACAGTACAACACTATTGTTTTTGGTTGTATTAAATAGTTTCCTTGGCTTCAATGACATGAGAGGTGAAGGCTTAACTAGTCCTGGAATGACTATAAATTCTTTCCAAGAGGCTAAACTGGGCAGTGACGAACTGTCAATGATGCAATAAAATAATTTTTAAATGGAATTCTTTTATGTCTTAAAAATAATACATCTGAATATTACATAAAATTAAAATATTTTACAAAAGTTCAAAAATGAACTTTCATTACAACATGGCAATTTATTTACCCATTTGCATACAATTACCAAAGGAACAATGAATGATGAAGTCATCTACGCAGTGTTAACATTATGTATAATATTATTAGTAAATTTCTCTAAAGGCTGCATGCATTTGGTTCTTGCATTAGTAGAAATTGGGAACTTATAATTTAAATTATACAGTAGAACCCTGATTTTACAAGGTCATTTTTCGGAACCGTCAAAAATTATAAAAATTATTTAACAAAATAAAGAAATCCCCTCCCAAAAAAATTGGGGAAATCGCAATGAAACTTGTTTTAAAAATACGTTCACGGGTCAACAGTGATAAAATACATAATTTGTAGTGTTGTTTTTAGTAACAGGCATGTTGCGAAATGGAAAAAAAAAAAAAGTGAAAATCGGTCAAAAACTGTGCCAGTAGTGCAACTTTGAAACGAGCACCAGCGCGACGAGTATAGAACAAAGAGAGGAAGCAGAAACCTCAGTTCATCTTCCTCCGTACTGTATTAACCACAGTATAATGCCCGCCGCCGTATGACCATCCAATTTTGAGGGTCAAAAAAAAATTTTTTTTATCCAAAACCCAAGAATATTTTTTTCCCCAATTTTTTTAAGTAGTTGCAGATGAAATCTGATGTTTATCAATGCAAACACTCATTATAATAAGATCCCGACTGCGCGAATGGCCTGGTTACGATCCCAGACAGCAAGCTGGCAATGCCGCAAGCTAGCGAGTTGGCAACGCCACATAAACAGCTGGCCCAGATGTAGACTGTTGCCTGGTCATTGTTAGTTCAGGTATTGTGTGCACGTGGTGTTTTGACTTTTGGATACTTTTGCAACATTACTGTTCTTTGAATTTGGCTTTTCCTTCGGTTTTCGAGTTTGGAATGCATTTGGATCGACTGTATTGATTGCTGACGACCTAATAATGCCATTTTCATTGAATTACGATTTGGACTCCAGTTTTGCTTTTGATTTGTCGACGACCCATGCAAGTTCCTTCTACTACGATTTTGTATTAATAACTTCAAGAAATGAGTGGAAACAAACGTTACACGTTCACTCTTAACCAGAAGTTAGCGATTATTAAAGATACAGGACAGGAAACTCTTGAAGACCTAGGTAGCGCGGCAGCACAAGCTATCGTCGTAGGCCGTGTTTACAATTTGTAAAAACAGAGAAGCGATTGTGAATGCAGTCGAAAGGGAGGGCCGCATTGTGAAGGCTAAAAGCCTCAAAGGATCAACCCACGCTGATCTCGAGAAGGCAGTTTTTGATTAGTTTGCCAAGCACAGAGCCCAAGGTGTGCCAGTTAACAGGCCAATGGTGCTGCAGAAGGCTGACATGTTTGCATTGATGATGGACCTGGAGGATTTTAAGGCATCAAAAGGGTGGCTGGACCATTTTAAGAACCGCCACAACATCACTCTTCACAAAATGTTCCCGAGGGCTCTTTGATAACTGGCTGCCAGTGCTTCAGGGCATCCTCAGGCGCTACAAGCCCCAGGATGTCTACAATGTACATGAAACTGGTATATTTTTCAATCTAATGCCAGAGCGGACACTTGCGGTACAGGGGGACTCATGCAAGGGTGGTAAGAGAAGTAAAGAACATCTCATTACCATACTTTGATGTAATATGGACAGCAGCAACAAAATGAACCCACTTATGATCGGGAAGTTCAAGAACCCGCGGGCATTCAAGGGGCACGCAACTTTGCCGTGCCTTTATGTCTTCAACAACAAGACCTGGATCACGCCCGCAATGTTCACGGAGTGGGTTCGTGCATTTGATGCCACATGGTTAGCAGGAACCGCAAGATAGTGCTCTTTGTCGACAACTGCCCCGCCCATCCCCACATACAGTAGATAACTTGACCAACATCGACCTTGTGTTTTTAGCCACCCAACACAAGCGCCCTTCAGCCCCTGGACTAGGGTATAATTAAGGCATTTAAGGTCAACTTTTCAAACAAGCGCACTGCCAGTGTCATGTTAGATCTGGACCTAGGGCGGGGAAACAAGAAGTGGGATATTTCAAGGCAATGCAAGCCATCAAAGCATCGTGGGACGAGATCACCCTGGAGATTATCCACACTTGTTTCCGGCATGCCCACTTCATTGTCGACAAAGCCCCCTCCCTCCCTTTGCCTGCATCTCGGACTTTCAAGATGATGTTGACGACCCAATGGAAATGGAGACCGAACCACAGTCTGGGACATCCACCCACCATCAGCCAGAGATGTCCATTCTGCCCCAACCCCACCTGTCACCCCAGCCTGGCATCTCTACACATAGCACCTACAGTCCACCATGCAACAACGTCATGTGGAAAAAGATTGCCCCAGACTGCTCCTACGATGACTACACTTGTGCCCGAGTGCCCAAGTCGTCGGACAAGGGAAAGAAAAGTGAGGACGAAAGTAAACCGCCCAAGCCTTCCAGGGAGGCCTGCCTCAACGTGCTAAATGTACTGGGAGATCTCATGGATAAAGACCCCAATCCAACACTGGAATTGGTGCAGAATTGGGAGTTCTTCCAACATTATGTAGCTCGAGCGGTTTGCAAGAAGAAGCAGGCCTCAATCAAGAATTTTTTTTTTAAATAAAGGGGGCTGACTTATCTGAACAATAAGTATGTCTAAACTTTTCCATGCATATTTACAAGTGTGCCAATGTAATACTGCAGTGATTTAAATAACATCGCCCGTACATAATATACGTTATTCTGCCTTTAACAGTGCTCCATATTGCTGTTGTTTCAAAACTGCCACAAATCCAACTTCTTTGTGTCTTTCGAGTACTGTTTGTTACTGTACATGGGCATACACACAGTGCAAAATTATATATTCTCATGTGTTCACAAAAAATAAACTCCTCACTCATCATTTTGCTCGTGTTAATTCGCTTGAACATATTAAGAGGACTTAGTACCTGTGCTTAAAATGTGTTAACAGCAAGTGTGAGAAATACGTAAAGAGTGCTGCCATGTAAAAAATGCCAACCAAATCTGTAAGACACGACTAAACAAACAGGCTTTAGACTTTCCTACTGACTTTAAAAGACAGGGTTGTCGCTTGAAGCCCCATTGAGAATTGCATCCTTTCACCAAACTTCACTACAGACCAGCTGTAGGTATATACACAACCAATTTATTGCGTGAACTCAAAGTTTCTTGTGTATTATTTATTCATGTAGAGTGTACCCATTTATGTAGAACTTCAAAAAAAAATTAACTGCATAGCATAAAGATGACTTATTACCATATGTCTATTACACTGCTATCTCGAGCCATAAATACTGACGACGGACATGGGCTGTGTGATGTGACATAAGAAAATGTGGTGTGGCCACGTCTGCCTCCAGCCGCCCAGTTGCTGTCTGTAATAACAACTGTACTCTCTCACCCAGTCGCCTCTCACCATCTCGCCAAGCAACGGGAGGAGGAGGGGTGGCCGGCAGACTTTCCACCCGCCAACTGTGTTGCGCACTGCACACAATCGATACCAGTCAGTCACTCCGACCGGCAGTTTTCCTACAGATATGCACGCACCCACACACACACCCGCATGCACACACACACGGACACGTGCACACACACACACACGGACACACACACACGGACACGTGCACACACACACACGGACACGTGCACACACACATGGACACGTGCACACACACATGGACACACACACACTCACTCTGCCATTGCCAGTGTACTACAATCGTTTGATGTAACATGGTGCATGTGTAAAAAGCTTTCATAGAGCTGATTAGAGATGATAGAGCTGACTTAACAAGAAAACTGCTATTTCAATGCAATTTTTGGGGTTTTGGAGGGTCAAAATTGCTAGGATACAATTTTACGGGGTCATTTTCGGGCACCGTGAGGCCTCTTAAAATCGGGGTTCTACGCAAGAATATTACAGCTGAATGTGGATCCTATATATATTTGTTTTGGTACTATTTAATGAAGAAATAAATACATAAATACATGTAGTTAATTATCTAAACCTTTAAAATAAATCCATTGAGATTTAAGTTTGCTATTTCTTCACCAAAAGGCACCAAATTAAATACTCTGAGTTAGTCAATGTTACCCCTGCAGTAAAAGTATATGACCAAATTTGAAGGTATGTGTGTAAATTAAAAGTATTTATGTTTTAATACATTCTTTGGCTTATTTGAACTCTTAGTACACTAAACATCAAACTTCATAACTTACCATAATATACTTTCATAAAATAAACTGTTTCAAATTTAATGCAACACATTTATAGCAGCTTTTATTGGACATTTCATGCTATAAATTCGGTATAAAGTGGCTGTTACATTTTAATGGCTTCCCCTCAGAATTTTGCAGTTTTGTTATTTGAAATATACTGTATTACCAGTAATAAAAAAATTACACTTATTTTTCAAATGAATTACCTCAAATTTTTTGATAAAATAAATAAACAAACAAATTGCATTATTCTAGGGAATAATAACAGATCAATGCTCAGGTGAGAGGAGAAGTACCTTCTCTGTTTAACTAGTTTCAAGATGTTTATGACACAGAATGAAACCTTAACCAAACCTCTGGCAGATCTGGATGTAGAGAGGATAATCCCCAAGGATATATCTGCCCCAAGAGAGTCAGACTGTTATTTTGGTCAAGGAATAAATCATAATGCATATATTAATTCCAAATGCAAATAAAATTAAAACAGCACACAAATTTTAAATGTCAAAAGTTTTAAAATATTTTATCTAAAAATGTTAATACAACCAATGTTAAAATATAAAGATAAGTACCTACATATGTACACACAGACATTTATGTACAAATTTCACATAAACCCTTACAATATTTTTTGCATAAATGAAACTGCAGAATTAATTTCTTTCAAACAAGTACTCAAATCTTAAAATAATAAAAATCTTAATGAATTTTATTTACATGTTGCAGACAAATATTTAAATTTAAAATAAAAAAATCTGCATGAGGTAATACATACCTAGTAATGTCTAGTGAAAAAAAAGTACATTTAATAACTTTACTTTCAGCCAATTATTAACATAAAAAGCCTTGCATTCCTTAACAGGTAGAATTAGTAAGTGTACAAAGTGTACATACATTCATTACACAATCATGTTAAGTAAAAGCATTAATTACTAGATGTCATGCCAGAAAAAAATGTTACAGTTAACTGCATTTAGTATACAGAAATTGCATGAGCAAGCTATGAACATACAGAAACTAGCTGAAGAAAATTTCCGCAACTTTCCATGCAGGAAACAAATGAAAGCTACAGACAGTAAGAGACTTCCGGAAGCTGAAAGAAGAAGAGACTACTGTGTTTCTGTGTTCCAAGAGTCACTATGATCACACTCACTATTAAGTACTTTTGCGAGAACTGCTGGAGTAGACCTCCCACTGCCAGGTCTGGCTCCAGACACCTGCGTGACCAGACTTTGAGTAACACTGCTTGTCTGACTACCCGACACCTTCTCTTGACTTCCTAGTTTTGCAGCAGACAGCTGTTGTAACTGAAAACATTTTAACAGAATCAGTTTCTGGAAGAAAAATAATAAAGTGCAGTGAAGAAAATGCAGTACCCTAATACTGAACATACAGGCACTTTTAACCTACCACTTAACATGGCGTATGTTACTGTCCACCAGCTGGTTTTATAAGGATACTTCCAAAAGTCCATTTATTCCAATATCACTTCTAAGTTAACTAGCATTAAAGATCTCACTGTTAAGAGCTGACTAAATTATTTTCACTCCAAACAATATTTTTTTCAATGCTAAGTTAAACATTTTTAGGAACAATGATAAAATCACCTTTTAGATTTCTTGTAAGGCAATTCTTAGTAAGAGGAATATTCTTTGTGTAGGTTGGCAACATGTTTTTTTTTGTTGAACATTCTTACTTGTTTGTGTTGCTGTCCGAGCTGCGAGTCGTGACTGTGATCTTGTTGTATTATGTGCTGACAATATTAAAGCATGATACCAATAATTTCCGATAACTTTCTCTTCACTTCCATTGAATTGTAATAAAATTATCCGAGCTAATTGATGGGACTGATGTCACTGTTTACACTGTAGAAATTTAAAAAGACATTATTTATTACGGTGTTGTTTGTAAGCTATGATGCAGATAATCAGGGCACAAATATTCAAGCGTTTACTTTACAGTATTTCTTGAAATTGTCAGTTCTTATGCAAAGTAGTATTTTCTTAACATCATGTTATTAATAATATTATGATGAAAAAAGACTGCAAACACTCATTTTGGGGAGCTCCTAACTAAAACTTACAACATAATTTTGTACTTGTAAGAGATAGTGTTTGTTTCAGAGGTACCAGTGACTACACTTTCCTTGATTGACAACTGTTTTACTCAAATTATTTCACCCACTATACTGTCAAAGTCTATATTTGCATGCTATAGGAACTAAAAAAACATCAACTAAAATTAAATAACTAACACTGAAAAAAACATGTCATGGCTTACTGTATTTACTCGCATAATATAAGCCACTGTGTAATGGCTGCACCCTTACTTTAAAAGGCTTAACAAGGAATTTAAGAAAACCCACATTATATTTATACCTGTCTTTTTGACAACAGAAAAAACGCCAGCTCATGGGTGTAACGTTCACTATTTGCGAACACAGCACACAAGCACCACATAAACAACTTGTGGCATGTTCTTGAAACATATCTTAAAAGTGAACGTTTGTAAGTTGCAAGAGTTCAATTGTGCACTTTGAGATATCATAGTACTGCGCGAGAGTGTACAGCAGTTAGCAACCTTATGCTTGGCACAGGACAATCACTATATTCTGCCAATCGTATTGCATTGCTGAAGTCACACAAGCATTTTCTTCAGTAGGCAGACCTGTCACGTTTGTTGTTAATAAACAAACGCTGTGATTATTTGACAGTACAAATGTAACTTTGCAATTAAACTACGTATTTATCATGAAGACTTAAAGGCACACAAATACGAGAGGCGGTGTGCTTGTTTACCCGTGCAACAGAGTGTACTTTACTACTGTTTTTAAAGATATGTGTAATGAGTTTCATATGGCTGTTGTTGTGTGACCCAAAAAAGATCCTTTTTAATGTTCAATATCTGAGATGATTTTGTGTTGTAATAAAAAATGAAACAGTTCAGCAAGCATACAAAACATCACATATCTTCACCAATCACTAACTTTGCAGAAATAATATTTCTGTGGATACTTTTCCTCATACTATTTACATTTTTAAATGCAAATTTATGTCGTATTATGTGCAATCTATAAGAAACATGCTATAAAATAATCTTAACTGAAATTTAATTCTGAAAACACCTCTTAAAGGCTGCACCCAATCTTAGGGGCAAAAATTTGGTCAAAAAATGTGACTATTATGAGAGTATATACGTACAGTACTTTAATTAATACATAATACAAAAACAAACTGTTCTTACACGTTTAAAGAAATTGTAAGTTTGCACAACTTCCTTTCCTATCAGCAACTTTTTAACAATACTAATAAATTTCGTTGTGTATTTACACAATTATTGAAGTAGCACATAACCTGTAATTACATTGTGAATTATTTAGTATTTTTTTGCTACTTGTACATCTCAGTACAAGCAAATCGTGATACACTATCTTACGCAAAAATTATAAAAGCTAAATTATTAAATGGGCGGAAATTTAATAACAAGTGATATCTACAAATACATGTTAACTAATATTGATTTAAACTAATGGATACCAGTACATTATCAATGAGCACCCTTAATTACAATGTAATTTCTCTAATTAAGAAGTATCATCTTTATTGCCAAACATACTTACATGACAGTATAAAAAAAGACTGAGTGTCTAAAAAATTTTGAGAAAGAGTGTGAGAAAAAGTTGGAGAATATCAATCCATCCTAATGCATACGTGCTGTTAATTTTTACATGACAAACATATTAGACATGTGGCAAAATAATAGATAGGCTATATAAAAGCATTCCTTTGTTGGAACACAGTAACCAAAATGAAAAGGAAAAAAATGCAAACACCTTAATGCCCAGTTTTGAAGAACTAAATGCAGCAAAGTACGTACAGCTATGTAATGTAAACACCTACTTGGTCATCAATTGCCCTGAACTGCCACGACCACTTGACATTGTATAGGAAGGGACGGTGGTCAAAACGGTTATCATCTGGACTGTATGTCTCAGCATGGTAACTAGGCGTCAGAACTGTCATTTTGTGCCTGTTTATGGCATAACAACGGAAGAAATGCTTCACTTTCTCTGCAACCTGAAAAATATCAGGCAATTTAACTGCGACAATGATTAAGACAAAAGTAATTTTTTTTTATGCAATGTAGTTAACCAAAAAATACCAAAATACTGTATTTTAAATTAACAGCAAGGAAAAAACAATAATAATTATTAATTACATAGAAACTCACAAGTTCTTGGGAAAATAATGTGATATATGTCCAGCATAATACTCATTTAGTGACAAAAAGTATTCACAATTGTTTTCCACCTTCCTGATAGTCTACCTTACAGCTCGGTTTCAGTCGCCATATTGAATTTTATTATTTTTTGCTTTTTTGGAATTCTAATAAGAAAAATGTTAAATATGCAATTATACCTCAAATTCTATTTACATTTGGCTACAGTACAGACACAGCGATTTAGTTGGTACAATATAATTACGCCGCAATCTGTGTGGCAAATATATTTATACTCATAATTTGCCCGACAAATTGCGACCTAACTAGGTATACATTACTAACTCAATTGCTATGCTTGTATTGTAACTCAAGGCAAATAGAATTTGCGGTATGGTCGCCGATTTAAAATTTTTCTTCTCAGAATTCCAAAAAAGCGAAAAATAATAAAATTCAATATTGCGACTGAAACTGAGCCTTAATGGGACAATGGCTTTCATACCAATTTACAAAAAGGTTACTTTAAGCTCCATCCAAGTTTAAACAAAAATTTTCGGAAAAAATTAATGGCTCAGACTCTGGTATCTGTATTTTACTTAATATCAGAAGTTTTTATTTTCCATAAATGAACTTGTGAATTTTTTAATGTAGGCCTATTACTGCTCCATTATGGCTAGACATACTACACACAGAAAATGAAAGAAAATTAAGTACCATTAAAAACAATATTGCATTTTGACTACAGTATCTAGCCACTACCGGTATTAAATTAGATGTTATGCCACACCTGTTCTGGGGTATACTGCCCACGCCATGAGTGTATCAGCTTACAGAACATTGAGTATGGACCGCAGAAGAACTTCTTGCGCAAGGAACCAAACTCACTGAGCTCCAGGTACGTCATCCCCATATCCTGCTCGTCAGTCTGTACCAGCTGGCCTCCAGCGAGTGGTTCCAGTTCTGCTGTGGGGGGTGCCGAAACTATCTCTTCCAAGATCGGCAGGTTATATCTGTGTGTTAACATCTACCAGCATGAGTTACCATTATCCCCCATTGTTTATTGTGTTCACGCCAATAGTGAGAAACCATGACATTTTAAACATGTTGAAGAGTTAATGAAATTCATTATTGAATCCTATCCGAGAATTTCAAAATGGGTTATGAATAAACATGCTCTGTACTGGTTGGCTAGCAGAACGCCAGGCCTGCAGCAGGATTAACTGGGGGCCGGGAGCAGAGAATTGTTTGGGGCCCTTAATACGTACCCAAATAAAAATTTCAAAAAAAAAATTATTTGGTGACTATTTTTTTATTATTGTGAACATAGTAAAAATGCACTAGTAACTATCAAATGCATTAATCATTTTTATTAATATTTTAAGTATGTACGAATCTAATTTTCAACGAATATATTTTACAGCATAAAATGATAAAATTTTGTTTTTTTCCCTGCAAAGTTTAGGACAAGGGGCCAGAGTCCATTCTGCCCCTTTTGTGCCCCCTCCTCCTTTGCTGAAAAATTTCCTTAAACCTCCTTCCCCCCACAAAAAAAAAAAAAAAAAAAAGTGCCATTGCTGAAATGATGTAATTTATAACTGCACAGAAAATTTGTGTCATGCTACTTGCATATGCTCACAAATATATATAAGCCAACATTTAGCAAGACTTCCTGCATACATACATAGGCATATACTGTACAGTACTAATAATTTGCCAGTAAAACTAAACCTCTTTTTGTACCTACAGTTTTAATAAACAAGTAGATAATGCAAACTGCTACAAACATTAAAAAAAAAAAAACCTTCAAATTTAAAGAAAATCATGTCTAAAATTTGGCAAGCATCATTAAACCAAGAGCTTTTATATTTCACTAGTCTATCACTTTACACATATGACACAAGACTCTTGGTTATACCATCAGTTTTTTGTACACCACAGAACACATTTTACACCAACAAAACTATTTAAATACTGTACATTTGAGGATAAGCAGCCACCCAAATTTATAGTCAATATGCTGAAAGTTAAAACACAAGAAAAATTATTAACTTTTGACAGTTTTCTGTAATATATACTGTAATTACTCACGTAATCACTGCACATTTTTGACAAAATTTTAGGCCCAAAAAATGGGGTGCGGCCATTATGAGGGGTTTAAATTAAAATCAACCTTCCAAATTTTTTTGGTGTAAAATATAACAAATGTACACCTATTTTTCTATATTTACTCATCCATAGCCTGAACATTTCTCCAAAAATAAAGAAAAAGATTTCAGGGGTGCATAGTAAACATGGAAAAAATATGAGACTATAAAATCTAGTGAATCCATACATGTGTGTCACTCAATGAAAATCGTTTAAAACTATCGCGCACAAGACGTTTACATTATACAGTCCATTACATGTACGCTATTACTTCCCGCGTAAGTAGTTTATAAACAAATCTGATTCACGCTTAAAATGTCACAATTCTCCAGACTGCTACAGTTACAAGCAAGCAAGATCGCATGTAACCTCAACATTGATCAAGTGAACTTCAGAGCTAGTTACGGTTGGGTAAGAAGGTTCATGAAGAGAAAAAAACTTGTCTATTCGCCTCAGAACAACATTGGCGCAAAAAGTGCCAGAGGAATATGAAGCAAAGCTGCTAAATTTTCAGCGGTACATAATTGTGCTACGAAAAAAGGAGGACTATCTTTTATCACAAATCGGAAACGCCGATCAGACACCGGTATGGTTCGATATGCCTGAATCAACTACAGTTTCACAGGAAGGAGAAAGGTCAGTTCCCGTTAAAACTACAGGTCCTGACAAACAACGTTGCACGGTTATGCTGGCTATTACAGTGGACGGCGGGAAACTTCCCCCGTACGTAATATTCAAGTGGAAAACATTACTGAAGGACGTGTTTCCACCAGGAATCATAGTGAGGGTTCAAGAAAAGGGTTGGATGACAAACAAACTTGTTCTGGACTGGCTGAAGTGTCTGTGGAAACGTCAACCTGGTGCTTTGCTGCGAAAGCGTGCTATGTTAGTGCTGGACAGTTTTCGTGGCAACCTAACTGAACCTGTGAAGCAGTGCGTAAATGAAGACAGCGATCTTGTTGTCATCCCGGGAGGCATGACAAAGGTTTTGCAGCTGCTGGATGTTGTCGTGAACAGGCCGTTCAAGGTGGGAATTCAGGTGACAATACAACATGTGGATGACAACAGTTGAACACAACCTCACACCGACTGGACAGATGAAGCGGGCTCCACTACCAACAGTGTGTTTGTGGATTTTGGCGGTGTGGCGATCCATTTACAGTAGCAGGAAATGATTGCCAAAAGTTTCAAGGTGACCGGCATTTCATCCAACTTGGATGGCACAGAGGATGAAATGCTGCATGATGTTCCAGACATGCCTTCAGACAGCGATTCTGCCAGCAGTGAAAGTGATGATTTGTAATACCGTAATAATTAGAACAAGTTTTTTTTTAGTAGGGTATTTTGAATTGTCTGTAAATAGGTATTTGGATAGTAAAAACAAAATATCTGTGTTTATATAGTTTGTTTTACCGTATGACGACTCCAACGGAGAAGAACTTGTTTTATTTTTATGTTAATGACTTGTAATATGGCAGCCACCATGATTGTTTACGTGAGTATATGCTTTGTTATTATGTTTGATAATAAAATGTATGTTTATTACGGCAAACTGTATGACTTTTATATCTGTTACAACCTATTTACTAATAATTTGGTATGTTTTAGTTGAAAATAATAACCAGTTAAAGTACATGTAATTTCAGAAGACAAAAATTTTTTTGAAAAAAATTTTTAAAAAATTATCTTGTATATAACAGCCTCCCAAGGTATCGATTTTATTTTTTGGCAGGAAAAAAAAAAAAAAAGTTATATTCTCATAAATACGGTAAATTAACTCATTCATTTTTTCAATGCCGAATAAAATTATGATTTAGATGCTTTAATTACCGTTTAAATAGAATAATAATATAAGAAACTACTTGATTATACTGTGTACAACTTCTGAATTTCATAGTACAACAAACCAGCAAAGAACAAGGTTATGGTATCATCCTACATAAAATTAGGAAATAAAAACACGTTTACTTCTATGACAAGAAGAACAAAATCTGTTTTGATAATAATTTATACAGTCTTCAATAAAAACAATGCAAATATGACATTAACAAAGAGTAACTAGTTTTCCCAGCATTCAACAGTAGGCGTGACCCACTTAGCATAGTCAGCAGAGAAGGGAGGCGGCAGTAGGCGGGATTTCAATGCCCATGTTTCTGAAGTCTGGGAATACTGACGTTACTAAAAGGAGGGTTGTCTGCAGTTATGAATCACGCCGAAGTCAATTTTATCATCTGGGATTTGCACCCCTGGTCCCTTGGTAAATGTATTAACAGAGTTTTACACTGTCTTGTGTTCCCTGTTGAAAAAGTTGGGATGCGGCAATTATTCTGGGTTTTAAAATACTGCTTTAAGGATTTCAAAATAATGGTGCGGCCATTATGCGAGTAAATACGGCATTGTTTTTTTCTGAATCTTCACATGAAACAGGAGACAATAATAATCAAGCGTGTTGAGGCATGAATGTGGGTTGTGCTAGCAAACCAGGTTTCCTCAGGCAGTTAGCTAAGAATGATTACCAGCTTCCTTTCATAGATTAAAAATAACTCAATTTTTTTTATAAACATTGAACAACACAGTTCAGTCTTTCAGCCAAATTATGAACATGACGCATTGCCGTAGTGTCTCTTGTATCTTTTAAGCTCGCCTCCCGCCTAAGTGTTTGTTGTTGTTTCTTACTGATATAACCTAAAAGCACGTGGCCGAAATAAAGAATTGTATATAGCTAACTTACGTTTCTTGTATCCATTTAGTATCCTTTTTGTGTGTTCACGTATTAATGTTTGCACTTGAATATCTTATTTGTAACAATCACTAATTCACGACTGTTTGTTTACAAACGCCGTCACGGCAAACGCCTCCACAGACTACACAAACTTTCCCAAGGGAATATTAAAAAATGGCAATAATGATTTAAATAAGTGCTTTTGTGTTATCAATAATTTTTGTATGTATTAACTAATATTACTGAGAGTTCCACATAATATTTAGGGGCTACACGTAATTTTGAAATGTTTATTCTTGGGAGGCGAGAATGTTGAAGCTATCAGGTTGGTAGGCCTGCAGCAGTAGACTAACTGGCAGGCTGTCGGCCATGATTTACTAGCCACCCACTAATGGAACTTCCACCCCTTGGACGAGTATAAAAGGCGCTCCCTGAGAGCAAGAAAGCAGTCTGTCTAGGGCTCGGCTCCCACCGAGCGAACTAGACACTGCTCCCCTCTTCCTTGTGGGTTGCGGGACCGATTCTGGCCGCATAAAACCTCCTACCCAGGCTTTGCCCTTACCAAGGAGGCGTGTCATTGTTTTAAAATTGGGAGTCCGTCCACCCTAGCGTACGTGCACAGGAAATTTGGGAAGTCACCCATACTAAAATATCTTTGGCCATGAACGGCAGAGATAGCACGCTAGTCAGTTTCCGTCGGGAGTAATATAGAGGCTCACGCTAACCATGTGCTGTGCTAATGCAATATAGTTAATCAAGTGTAAATAGTGTAAACAAATACGTAACTTGTGCAACCAGTGTGAAGTGTTTGTGACGTGTGAACTAGACAAGTGGGAAATACAGATTAATCCAGCATAATATTTTTTCCCTTTTATTTAAATGTCCGAATTAGAAATATTTATCTCTCCCGAAGAGGTACTCGCCTTGGAAAATCCCCGCCAACAGGTGGCCCGGGAAAGAAAACGTAAGGCACGGGGTTTGGAAAACATTCCTCCAGGGCTAATTCCGCCTCTGAAAAAGCTCCCTGGACCGGAAGCCACGCTCCAAGATTTACATAGGGAATATCAGGCGCGTGTGCAGACTCAATTACACCCTCGCTCTAAGGAACGATTCAGTCAAATTCTGCGGAGCATTAGGAGGACAGTGCCACCTATGATAAGCCAGATAAAGTCACATCCATGCCCGTCTCTACCTCGTCGCATCACACAGCTTATTCAGGAGGCCAGAGTCGAAACCGCCCGTGCCCCTCGCCAAGAGGAAGCAGCAGTTACTTCAGCAACTTTTCTAGAACAAGGTGAGTGGATTACAACCTTTCACCAGAAGTTAAAGGTGAACGTGACTTCTCTGACTACACAGGGTAAGAATAAACACTCGGGAACGTCACTCTTCTCGGAATTCGGCACTCACCCACCCAGAGTCTCACTGTATCTCTCCAACCTCCCGCAGAGCTAGCCATACCAGTAAAGTAAACAGAGACGGGTCAAACACAGCCCCAGTTAAATAAACTAAACAATAAAGAAATTAATACTGTGGACAAATAAACTTAACAGCATTAGCAAATTAAAAAAAAATTTTTAAAAATAAATTTACATTTCAAAATTGTGTTAACTTACCGAGTCTTTGCATAGGCAAGAAAACTTCGTAGATCTGTTTTGGATATCCCACCTATAGGATTTATATCAGCACTGGAGCAATCATATTTTGTGAGGTAACCTCGGAGTGCTTCATCCACATTGGAAGAACCCAAAACCAACAGACCACCAGAGCGGTTACGCACCCATAACATGAGTTGTGCAAATAGGTATGCAAGAACCATTCTCAACCTAGCCTGCACACGAGACATACAACAAATGGTGAAACAAAACAAAAGAAAACTCAGTTTTACTATTTATGATTTATAAAGTATTAAGAAGTATCTAATTTATACCCTCAGTGTAAAGGACTGAAACAACTTGCAAAATCATTCCACTAATGTGTCAAATTCTTATAGCATCTCATAATTGAAATTTCATACATAACCATTTGTTTTGTATGTTAATAACAATAATAATTAAAAGTACATAATGTATTACATGAATACAAGTTATGCTAGGTATGAAAATAATTACATATGATGATAAAAACTCATTATAAAATCACAAAGAGCATACTGCCACCATGACACTCTCTTGGCAACTTCGATCATACCTGAACATTTTGCAGTGCTAAACTCTCTCTTGCACTTCCACCACGAGATGCAAATTTTGGGACCAGCCCCGACACAGAGGTGAAGATTCCTAGAACTGCACTTACAGCAACATCTATACTGATGTTTGTGTGGTAACTGAAACCAATTAAAATACAAAAATTATCATAAATACTACAACAGCATGTACACAGTGTTGTAAAAACGTATACTGAAACTACAAAGATTCTTGTCATTTAACGCTAAACTGAGTAACCTCTAAGACAAACTAAGCTGACGTTCATCACACATTATACTAATAAACCAAGAATGAAAGGTAGGACAACTGCAATTCATTTGTTTCTGACCCAAGACACGTAGGATCCACGTTTACTGCTGCCACTTGACTGCATACCTTTCACCTTAGTGTTGTGTATTGAAGTGGTGCGTGACGCTGAACAAGGGTAAAGTTAATTATACTGCACGTTAAGAAGATAATAAAATTTCTTATGGAAGAACTTGGCACGGGACAATTTCCATCGCTAGTTGTGCTGGTATTGGTAAGGGGGCAAATTCATGCTGGCACATATGGAGATAAATTTGAGTGCAAAAAAGAAACACTGCAGGACAAAATTTACTTTACATACGTACTAACGTGATACAGGTAGCCTCCTTACGGATATCATCGCTACTAGTGGTGGAAATTTACCCTTGCCAAATTAATAACATTGAGCTTCCTAACATGTAGCAGAATAACTTAAACCAGCTTTAAACTGCTCTTTGAAAGCTCCAACCTTCTACCAAGCTAACATATCTCAAGCAGCTGAACCCTTGCCAATAGCAAGGTCTAGGATGCACCCCCATCATGCTTATACACCATCATATACACACTGTTATGTCACATAACTGCTTTGACAATACTGTACTGTATGTATGTGTTACAACTCACTGCTTACAAGCCTGGTAAACCAGTTAGCAGAGTTTCTCAGGCAAACAGTCACAGTGGAAACTTTATCCATTTACAACAACTCTGAAAAAAAAAAATGTGTTAAAATAGGTTATTTCTATTCCTTACTTGGGTTTATCATATCTGTTACAGTAGTAGTTTTACCTTCATTCTCTTCATGTCACAATGACCAAGTCAATAAGTATTCTTTAAGTACACTTGAACTTGTGTTTTTGAAAGGTAAAACCAGACAGGGGATAATGAGATAACTTTACTGCCTATCTAGTCTACATTGCATCTCATTCACTTGAATATGACACGAATGCATGGGCAAGAAGCCTAATCCCAGTTCTCCTGACATACAGTACTCTATTCCTGTGCCTGATGGTTGGTCTCCACAGCAATTAATCTACCAGTGATCAGCTTGAGTTTGTGTCCTGTGCATGCACTTGAAGCATGTCACAACACACAGAGAACAGTTCGCACAAACATCATCCAGAACAACCTCCACCACTTCTCATTCACCAGTGATGAGCTACGAATGGCCATTTTGTGTATGTATGTATATGTGTGTGTGCCAGCATGCGTGGTGTTATGTGTGGCGGTGGGGAGAAGAGGAAGGTAGCATGGGGGATATGGTGCAGTGGCTAGGGTGCTCATATATTACCAAGTTGAACCAGGTTTGATTCCTAACGGGGTTGACCCAGATTATCATATGTGGGAATAATGCAGAATGATGCTGCTAGTCGGTAGGTTTTCTTACGTATCTACCGTTTCCTCGCCATTTCATTCCAATTATGCTTTATACTCACCTCATATCACCCCTCACTAACACTAAAAATGTCACTCACCATTTAGCATGCTGGACACAGGAAGTCATTAAAGACCAGCTCACTCATTATATCTTCCCTACCTACCTGCCAACTTTCCTGGCTGTACATCTTTAAAAGACATGGACGTTGTTGCTCACTGAAAGTGTTTCTGAAGAACCTCCTGAAGGTAAAGTAAAGGAGACAGGTCCAACTGCTCTTCCACCACATTTCAACCATTAGCCACAGACAGGAAAGAATAACCCTTCCCCACTGAACTAATAATTCAGGACCACCAAGATAAACTAAATGTTCTCATGAACGTACCAACTACTGGTATTCACCTACAGTCTCACACATACTGATATATGCCATGCTCTAAGCAAGGAGGGGATAGGTAAACTGTAGCCATAGCTGCAGTGAATGTTGGACTTGTTGGAATTCAGTTTTTGATTTATTTAATATGGACTCATAGAAAGAATCACTGCAAGGTATGCTTACTGGTTAAAAAATTATTCTGAGGTTGAATGTGACTTGAATGGTCTCAGATCCAACAAAAAAAAAAAAAATTAGTACCTAGTAGACATATATCAACAGGTTTTATGTCAGATGTCAGAACACTATATGGCAAAAGCAGAAACAAGTTGGTTCACTGACCTTCCAATTTGCTGGGACAAGATGCTGGCCCGGGCCTTGGTTTCTGCTGATGAGTTTTCACTGCCCATGTAACACGTGATGAACAATCTGTTACAAAGATCACTTGGTTGAGATGGCACATATTCGCTGTCACACACTATCTTGCGAACATCTGCAAGTACTTGGGCATCTGAAAAACACAGATATTTCTCACACTGTTAAGCTTAAGGTAGGCCCCTTTTACTACAACTAGCTGATCTTAACTTGCAGCTCAGAAAGTATCCACCTGCTCAACCTTAACACAAAATTATAGCAGTAGGTCCACATACAGTACACAGATATATACATTCTATTATAAATTTTCCTCTCTTCTCACAAACAAGGCATATCCTACTGTAATAAAAAACTGTTTCTATAGAACTCAAAGTTCTAAATACAGTACCGGGTTTTACCGCATAATCTTAGTTTTTTTTTTGCCAAATTGGATGCAAAAAATAGAAGGTACGACTATTATCCGAGTAAAATTCCCGTGGTAGAAAAAATTTTTTTAAACCAACATTTTTCGTCACTAACCCTATTTATATTAAAGTAACTGAATATTTTTGGCAGAACTATTGACGGATGAATTCTGAAACAATAACTAAATTTCTATAACTTACTAGATGTTAGAGGTTAGGTTAGTTTCGTTCATAATTAAATATGCATATTTGGTGGGAACACATTTTGTGACTAGCAGTATTTACCGGTAAATAAACACTTTTGGTTATTTGAAAACCGATCAATTTTCGTTTTCTAAGTTCCGTTTCTCTTGAAGTTTTTGTTTTTGGCTTCTGCATGTCTGCTACCATTTATTACAGTTGCAGTAATTTTTTTCCCTAACCTACCCTAATCTACTGTGTTATGGTGGAGGCCCGGGGTAGGAGCGGGACTAAGTACGTCTCAGGGCTGAGCCCCATATGCCTACAAGGGAGAAGTTTCATGTAGAGGAGGCATGCATCGCGGCAGAGAGGGATTGGGCAGATATGGCAGCAATTAGGGCCATGTCTACCTGCCTACGTGTACCTATATAAGCCATAATCTAAGAAGAGAGAGGGAATAACCGGCATAGTACCGCAGAAACCCTCTCGACAGAATAGGAGTGTAACCATTCAGCAGTTACATGAATTAAAAATAAAAATGGAAGGAAGGTCCAGGTTACTAGCAGAGTTGTGAAGTAAGAGTGGGGCAGGGAGGCGGGAATACTGTTGCAGTGTTTACAAACTTCGTTTTTTACTATTTTGCATTGTCATAGATATACTACGTTCAGTTTGGAAAGTCCACGCGCAAGACAAATGCACAAGATGGTGGACTGTTGAACTAGCAACACTATGTTCCACTTTCATTCCAGCGGAATATTTTGGTACTAACTATAATCGATTCTTGCAACCATTTTGTTCTGATAGTGTTGTATTTCGTACTTGAGCGTAGTTAACATCTCTGTTGCAGAAATGTAAACAGAACATTGCGGTGCGACGATTATGCGATGAAAGTATTTTTACCGTTTCTGTCATCTCAAAAATTAGATGCTAAGATTACGTGATGGCAACAATTGTGCGATATAATAGGGTATTCTTTGTATTATGTAAAGAACCATTTCATTAATGTTTATCTGGCATGAACAGGTATCCTGGTTTTACTATCGGCAAAGAATATCATCATAATACTTGGAATAAAAAATTTTTTTCTTCGTATTTTCATTTTGAAAAACTAGCGTACTTGAATAATTAAAAATATCCTTCTGATTCTGATACTACTGTGGTGGCACCGCACTCTCTTCTCTTATCTCACACTGCCTCTTCTGATGTGACGATACTAGCCCCACTAGTTGTTTACAATGTTCCACAAAGAAAATTGGTAATCTGGTCAGTCCTCATACCTGCTCCGGTCTCAGCGGTAAGTTACTCTTACCTCAGGGTTCGTGGTATCGAGGGATGGACGCATGCATAACAGCATTTAAAAACACATGGTCAGATTAACAGCCCATATTTATTACTCTCTTATTGCAAACTCACACAACCGCGCTTACATCGGCACGTACAAACTCCTTGTACAAAACAAAATGTTACTGAAAGAGAACTGAACTAAAATTAAACATAACTCAAAAGAAAAATAGCACGTGCTCAACTCAAATCATAAACCGATAGTGGGCCGGCCACGCGGTTAATACGGCTGCAAATTCACATTAAATAATGAAATAGATTGAAGCTAATTATTAATGCATAGTTCTAAAGTCTTTCCATTTCCTTCCATCGCGGCCCCATCTCTTCCACTCGCACCCCTCGGCTTACCACGTGCAAACCTCGCACAACACGGAACACGTCCGGCCTCCTCGACGGTCAAGAACAGAGTAACAAGCAACGGCGACCACAATGGCATCCCAAGGCACCATGGCGGCCTACGTTCCGGTTAGAATGTTCCATGACCTTCTAGCAAGATTAAGTAACCGGTCTGGATACAAATTAACCAAACTAAAATCACTGAAAAATCGGCAAAATTAAGCTTACTTTAAAAACGTATTTCCATATTTTAGTAAATAATTATTACAATAAAATTTATATTAAATAAAACCTTGGCATCGGACATTGCCGGCCGTACACCTTGCAGTACTCTCTGTAAACCCCTATCGTATCACCCCCGCGGCACCATGGCCGGGCTGGCTGAACTCGTCTACATATTTTCAAAATAAATACCAAAACTTTCAAACTGCAATAACTTTTTAACGATCAATTTCTCGTAAAATGTCCAAGAGTCCAAAGTTGCTTGAAATTTCCTGCTGTTTTAGAAAAGTCCACACAAGACATATTTACTTTAAATTCACGTGTCATCATAACATTGAGAACTTACTACAAAACTTGAGAACACATTTAACATAAAATACTCCAATGAGAAACCTTATCACTAAGAATTGCATCCAGACGCGGTTTTCTGTTACC